>NW_011626762.1:1334982-1435122 GCF_000204515.1 Acromyrmex echinatior | reverse complement strand
ATTATTGTGTTGTATAAACTGGAAGTATGCGATCGTTGCAATTGCATCGCAGCCTCGTGTTATAACGATCCCCTACGGTCGCGTGGTCCTTTAACATTTCCCTTCGAGGCTTTGTGAATTTAAGATATGACTATGATAAGCAACCATTATACCTAACTAAAATCGCGCTCTGGTTTCGCTGAAGTTCAATGTATATAATTTTTCTAGTCTATAAAAAGTATTAACTTTCACAAGGGATATCACTATTGTTGGGTTTCTTTAAAATATATTATTAAACACACAAAAATTTAAGAGTCACGTATTTTTTTATATCTGCCTTTTTTGAAGTTTAAACCTTTCAACCTTTTATTCTACATTAAAAGAAAACATTAGAAGAAAAATAGTAAGTTATAAAAAGAAGTTTTAAAAAAAATTTTTATGATTTTTTATGATATTTTATGTACTTTGTAACTGTATTTAAATTTTCCAAAAGTAAGTCTAATATTTTTCAAAGTATCTCAAATTCTTCATTACTTTTTTTTTTAAATTATATTTATATCAATAAAAATTAAAAACAATTTCATGCCAATTTTATCCATATATGATAACGTTTTATTCCTCTCCTATATTTTCTAATACGTTTAATAATATATTTTAAATAGAATCAAATTGGTTTTGGATAGTTGTGACTAGTTTTATATTAATCTAGATTGCAAATATTTTACATATTAAATGATTCAAAAAGTAGACTGTTATCTCATAGAATTT
Organism: Acromyrmex echinatior; assembly: GCF_000204515.1. The sequence goes on along the minus strand of NW_011626762.1, from coordinate 1,434,375 downwards.
TGACGAGCAAAAGATGAAGTAATGAAGATATATGCGACGAAATTGTGAACTCACCTCATCGTAGATAAAATTGTCGATCTCTTCCAACGGCCTGCCGTAGAGATTGTTCGGAAATGGTTCGAACTTGTTTGGCAATACCGCGCCATCCTCCACCGACATCTTTTTCTTCGGTTGAAAACCATATTCGCGCACTAATTGTACAGTCTTATTCTCCAATCTGCTCTCTTTCGTGAACGGCTTGACTGTTTGCTTGCCGCCCTTGCTGCTGGGAGTTCTCGCGCCGAATGACCTGTTTTCGATCTTAGATTCCTTGGTATCGAGAATGTCACTCGACGCTGTCTGCGGTGTCACGACATCCGCTTGGATCTCTGCGCTTCCGGAATCGCCGGTGCCGGAATCAGCAGAAGTGCCAGCGGTTCCGGCCAACGGTGGCCGCAGTCTCATGCTGTCCTGCGTCCTGGAACCAATTCTCTTCATTGGCGGAGATTCGCTCTTTTTGGATTCTGGTGAGGTTAACTTCTCCGTCCCTGACGGACTCGTAACTTCATCCGCTTTGTCGGTATCGGCGCGCGAATCTGACGACTTGGCATTCGTTTGCGGAAAAAGAGACTCCTTGTCTTCTTTTAACGACGGTGAACTCGGACGTTCATATGGCGAACTTGTATGTTCCTTGTCATCGACTTGGTAGACTCTCGTTGCAGTTTTGGGACAAATCTTCGATGCTCGCGAGCTCGGTTCCTCGTATTCGGTATACTTAGGTGGACTTAGACCCGCGTATGGCGGCGGTGATTGGTCCTCACTGAGTCCCGTCGACGAGATGACGCGACGCGAAGGTACTTCAGGACGCTTCGGGGCTTCCCTGAAATGGCGCTGCCCAACCGCCATCCTGAGATCTTCATCGGTAATCCGCACATCAATGGAACTTTCTCTAGGCGATGCACTAACGCTGGGTCGTAACGACTCTCTCCAGCCGATAGGAAACTCGGAAGATCCTCGAGCGGACCTTTCCGGTAAAGTCTGCCCAGGATGATCCTCCGGGCGTCTCGACCAACCCCTTTCCGTCGGGAGCGAGCCATGATGATCCTTCCGCACTAAAGTCTCCGATAATCTACTATCAGGTTCTCGATGTTTGACTGCGATGCCAGATCTTCTGGGTGGCTGAGGTGTTCTGGAAGTCGCTCCTCTGAAATGATCCTGACTGTCCAAGTCGCGGCTACTTCCTAGAATATTGAGACTCCTCTGGCTACCGCCGTCTCTAGGTCGGTCGTTCGGATTCCCAGTAGGTCCATAAATTCCCTCTTTGGCCAACTCATCCAATTCCTCTCTGCTCAAGTTCTTCACGTAGAGCCCGGCCACGCGGGGTCGGTTCGTAAAGCCATTGTCCTCCGAACCGCTGCTCGGAGGGCTGGGAGGACTTTTATACCCCTCGCTCCCGCCCCGCCGAGATGTCATTGGGACCTTTGCTCGATCATCCCTTTCGATCCTGTACTACTTTCGTCGACCTCATACTATCGCTAGATTACCTTGATACTTGATTACTGCAGATCGATATCCGCCACGCTGTTATCGATCGACCAACCAGTAGGATTTTGAAGCGTTAAGGATTACACGATATATCACCGCTTGTTTCCGTGTTGTCGATTTGTCTTCTCCTATCTCATCATTTATTTGAAGCCTTGATTACATCTGCGATTGCATCTAGGCTATTTCGGAATGCTGGTTGAACTTCTGCTGCAGTGACACCGAAAGCCCATGTGAAACACCTTTTTTCAAACTGTATTTCATTTTCGTCAATTAACACTCGCGAGATCTGCATTCAGAAATATTCTTTTGAATACAGAAATCGTGCTACTTTTTTACATCTTGAACCTCGCGAATTGAGGCCGAGAGTTCACAATACAAAAGGTAGCCTCGTAGATTCATATATCGATGCACTAGACTGCAAAATTGCATTAAGCGATGGTTTATGTTTTCGATATCTTAGGGCGACTTGCTAAGATTACAGATAAGTAGATAATATCCGATACACTTTATTATTGATGGCCAATAGCGGAAAATACTAGAGAGTATTCGCGTGTGATGGATGGTGACAGACTTTTCAGTTTCTCGCAATCTGCTACTTCCAGCACTTTAAAGTTTCTAGTGATCCCGCTTGTTGGAAACAACAACGCGTGTCACCTTGACAGATCACGATGATTTGCGACAGTAAAGCGCGTGCAAGGCACGATTCGATGATGCTGTTCAAGCCAAATGACAAGCCTCTCGAAATCACAGAAGGTTCGATCACTAAAAGTCTCTCAAGTTATACCGTCGCTCATGAGCCTACCCTGGCTGCATTGTCGAGAGCGGTTTACATATACTTGCGTGGTATACTCCTCGTGTCGTGTCGCGACTTTAAGAGGTCAAGGAGTCCGTGCCTGCACATAACTCATTTCGAATGTTGGCAGCTACCGAGTGTCATGGTACTACCTGCTATAAGTGATCGACCGGTCGCGTCTACCAGCCCTTGGAACTCCGTTTCGCCGACAGTCTGGGTGAATTTAATAAATATATGCGTGCGGTAGCGAGTGAAAGTCGACCACGTGAGCCCTCGCGACTCGCGCCGTCATCGATCATCAACCACGTCACTGTAGGCACGTAAACCGTCATGTAAATCGTACTGCAACGTGTGTCACACCAAGACGAGGACGTTCCCCAAGTCGATCGCAGTCCTCGATCGATAGTTTAATCAACGAACGGTTTGAAAGCATAGAAACGCGCAATCGCTCCTTATTCCTTGGTCATTCACAGACTTTCGGTTTGACTTCAGCTTTCGCGCGATGGTGAAATTTGGATAAGTGCACGTCGGAAACATACGAAGCGTCGTCGTCTGCCGGTCAATCACCTCGACCCTCTGAATGTTCGTTCCGGCGGGATCATGCGAAAAGGACCCCGAGGACGAATCGTCGGTGACTAAGCGGCCAGGACGCGATTAGCCAGGCTGTTCGTTTGAAGTATGCACTGGCGGGAGTAAAGATGGGGGGGAAAAGGCGCATCCGCCCACACACAATCGCGATTCTCGCGAAACAGCGTGGTCGGCTCGTATCAGCGTACCACTATCATCACCAGCACCCACCACCACGAGGCGTTGAGATTGACGGCGAGACCAAACACGGTTGACTCCGCGGTATCTCCCACGGTCAGCACTCACTCGTCATCCGTCATCCGGCGAGGTACGGCAATCGTCGCGTCGCGAATAGTACAGTCGGGCGAGGGATACGACGACAGCGAAAACGAAGAGAAAAGCCGGAAGCGAGAAAGAGGAACAGCCCGCGGTAAAAAGAGAAGACGAGAGTTAGAGAGTTAGAGAGAAAAAGGAAGGATTAAGCGGGAGAAAGATAGAGGGACAGAGACAGAAGGAAAGAGAGAGAGAGAGAGAGAGAAAGAAAAAGAGAGAGAGAGAAAAAGAGAGAGCCGTGGTGCACCCTCGTCGTATAGTTCGGTAAATTCTGCTCGAGCGGGGGTGCAAAATCACGGGCGTCTCTTCCGAGAGCTGTGGCGGCACTGTCGGCACCGAACCCCCATCGGTACCGTGCGCGCGCGCGCGTATCGAACCACCCCGAGCCGCACGGAGAACGCCGTCGGCCGCGCGGAATCTTCGTTGGCGTAGCCGCGTTATATACGTATACACATAACGGTGGGATCTCGAGGCACACACGCGAGGATCGCGGTGAGAGGTCGGTGGTGGTGGTGGCGAGGGCCGGTCGCGGAAATGCTGATGGTGTTAGTGATCGCTGTTGTTGGTTATGACAGTTTGATGGTGGTGGTGGTGGTGGTGATGGTGGTGGTGGTGGCGGCGGCGGCGACGGCGGCGGCGATAGTCGTGGGGGGTACCACGTACCTGCACGAACATCCACCGCTGCCACTGACGCTAACCCCCACTCATGGCATCCACAACGAGCGCAACCTCCTCCTCTCGTGCAAGTGATGGCGGTGAAGGTGGTGGTGGTGGCGGTGGCGGTGGCGGAGGTCGTGGTGAGCAGGATACGGCAAACAGGCGGATCGACAGCGGGCGAACGGTACCCCGTTCCGCAGGACACGCGCGGTAATTAATTCGCCAATCGACACCAGATTCCGCCGGACGAGAGTCCGGAGGAGAGTTAATACGCGAAACGGTGAAACCGGCTCTCTCCCTTCCGCGGTCGACGTATAATTCTCATCCTTACGCGATTATCGTTCTTACGATTACAGGGAAATTCGCGATAACGGCGAACGCTATTTGGGAATAATGGATTTCCATTAACAAAATCGATTTAGCTGAAGGCTGCAATCGAAGGCTTGCCGATGATTAAGTTTAAACGGCTTTCTTATCTCAGAGCTAATAAAGGCAAATCGTGGACACGGATTCTTTGCGGCGTTACATGATACTGAGAGATACCAAGATTTTTTTAATAACCGATAAATTTTTCTTTTATCTTCTTACTAATTATAAAGGCTGTTACTTTGAATGAGCAATTTGTCGACGCAACTTTCTTTTGACGTAAATTTAAACAGAGTTTTTATTATGTACACCGGTAATGATAAACCTTCTTTGTACGATGTTGCCTAGAAACGATTTCGTGTCTGATTAATGAATATGAAAATTGAGAATTAAGATGAAAATTTCAATCAATCTGAAACTTTTGCTTGCGGAAATTTAAGCTACAATTATAATCTTATTGTAAGTTGTGCATTAAGTAAATCGAAGAACGTTACTTTTTCAACTTTCCATAATAATCATAATAAATTCTCAAATAAAGTAGAAATCAGCAACTGTGATTCCAAGCGACAGTTTTATGCTGACAGAAAGTTAAATACAAGTATAATTAAGTATAATGAAACAGTAGATACATTAGTGAACTAAAGAAACGTATCGTTATGCCGCAATATAATAGCGTCATTAATTTGATAGATTTTTGTGCAATCTGTCACATTTTAAAACGTGAAAATTCTATAAACAGTAATAATTAAAAACAGAAATATTAAAGAAATAGCGAAACTTGATAAATAAAAAAGTTCCTTAACAGAAATTTAAGAAGACATACATCAAACTAATAAATAAAATTAAAACATTAAAAGATTTTTATTATTTTTATTGTATTATATTTTATCGTATTATCAGAAGTCCATTATTTATTTTAAATTATTATTTTTATTAAATTTTTATTAATTAAGGTGTAAATAAATAGTAAAATCTTATTTAGTGTTATTAATTAATTGATTATATAATTAATTAATACTTAATTGTTAATTATACATTCAAAATTTTAGAGTAATAAATTGTAATAAATTTATGTTCAAATTCTTTTGAAAATATACTCCCCTATCTATTTCGATATTTTAATGATAACTCAATAGTTGATGTTGTAAGTACCAAATTATTTGTTATTAATCCCACGAGAAATACAAAGTCTCTGCCAATAGGTTCTCTTCCAATGTTTTGTTAACCAAATCAGGTTACTTCCCTTCTTATTAAATTATTCCTTTTTTCTACTAAATTAAAATGGAAATAATTAGTCCGCGATATTAAGTGATATCCGAGGAATATTAATATGCCAATTAAATTTAAACGATGAAATATAACCTATGGCAGGCAGAATTTTAAGCGCGCCGATAATATATAAGATATGCTGTTTTGCACCAACTTCCATCTGCTCCCTGAAGCTAAACATGAATTTTCCTAACCGGATTCTCGATATCCAACTATATATAATTCAGAGCGGAAAATCCATGTCGCATATTTCATCATTGTGACATTTGTAACACATTAGTTTTGTCATTTACATTTCGAATAATATTATGATTTTGAGGTCGCTCTCGATCCTAATTTATAGTAATTTATAGTAACGATGATCAATTAGACAGATGATTAAAATGCATCCTTTTTGCGATTCATGAATGTATGGTTTTGGATGTATATATATATATATCTCAAACTGCACCACACGAATTCCAGAACTTATTGGGATAATACTCTCAGAAAGTATCCGGACGTACATTCCCACGAGTATAAGGTAAAGGTACTTTCGCAAGCGATCTTGCAATAAGTTTCCCTTCCAGCTTCCAGCTCAAGAGCTAGGTAGGGTAATTGAAATTGTGTCGAGTAAATGTAATTTTTTATATGTTTATTGTGTGAAAATTTTATTGAATGAAAGCTTTTTTAGATTGTTTAAAATAATTAATAGTTATACTCGTAAAATGATTTGCAATTATTGCGACGTCGAAGTGTCGTCACACTTGATTTTCTATTTCTTAGAAAAATAATATATAAAGAAGATAACGCATAATAAGGAAGTAATTTGCAATCATTACAAACTCCTGCAATCAAATGCAGCTGTTGCACTGCAAGCAATTAGTACACGATCATTTTCATGATACGTCACATTCATTTGTGTACAATTTTCTCTCTAAATATCTTCTAAATCCTATCCGAGCTGTTTCGAAATGTCAGTTTATCTTTGCTTTAATTTGCAAAAAAGTAAATACAATTTTTATGAAGTATAAAGTACACTAATATAATTATAAGAAACGTGGTTTTTTTATCATAAAATTAAAAAAAAGACGAGCTTATAACCATAACAAGTTGTTTTTTGTGACATTAATATGTAATCAAGTTTATAAATGATTTAGACGTTTCGGCCATAATTTGGCCATCTTCAGTAAATTTATAAATCTCTGTAGAAACGCAGAATTTACATAAATTTTACATTCAATTTTAACGGTCCTAAATATAATTATAATCAACGTTTTCTTTTTTCTTGTACGAGTACATCATAAATCATAGTTGCTAAACCAATTAACATATTGCACATTAAGTAGAACAAGAATTGCCAGCCTTCTGTTTTACAGACAAATCGATGAGTCTTTGCATTGCATTGCTTAAGCAATTTCTTCATGCAGATGGAAACTCGTGACATTGTATATTATTATTTCCAAATATTGACACAATTTGTAAGCAAAAATTGTGGAAGCATATTTCTTCAATCAAATTAACATTTAGAATATGTTAAATCAATACACATATACATTTACATCTTCTATTCATTTATCCTAGAATTCATAATTTGATAAGGTTGCAAACTTGATCGAGAAATAATAAACAAATCATTGAAAGAAACATCCATTTCAGCTATATCTTAAAAATGTGCACAGTAAGCTAAAATTACTAAAATGTACATATTTCTTTTTATTCGCCGATCTGTCCTTAATTAATAGCTCTTTTATTATGACAAAACTCGATATCTATCTTTGCCATATTATTAACCCATTCTCGCCCCGAAACGAAGAATAGACTATAGATGTTTTTTTATTTATTAGTTTTGAAGTTCCAATATATACACATTTGTGAACGTTTATCTTTGATGATCAGTAATTTATTAGTATCTAGATCTATATAAGGTTTGTATTTGCTAAATGTATTTCTAGTTTTCATGCTGGCCTTTTATCATTAATTCCTATTCATATACGATCGATTGCAAGTTCGACTTTTCATCATTTCTGTTTGCGTCATGTTTCACACAATACTTTATTTAAATTATCACGAAAGAAGTTTTTACTGCGCGCGCTGAAAAGATTCCGTGCAGTCGACGTATTCAATACCCTAATTACATTGTTTGACAAAAAAAGTCAAAACGAGACTAGTGATTTCCCATAATTTTTTTGGACAAAAAATATAAGAATAATCCTTTTATAATTTTAATTACAAATTTCTCTAAATTGTTACATGATGGGATAATTTGAAGACAGATACGTATTTAACAGCCAAAGAACTAAAAAAATGACTAATTTTGTTCTGGAGTTATGAAAATGTCACTTTTTATCATTCAGCATTATGTGTTTCACTATTGTGTATCAGATTAATAAATTAATTTTCTTTTTATAACACCTTATTTGTTCGTTGTTGGCTTCATTTTTTACATATTGTTCACAATTTACATTTTAAAACTACATTATTTTTATTAGTTACTCACTTATTCATGACTTATATTATTTTAATATTAAAAATTGTTAAATCAGTTGAATAAAATATTCAAATAATGTAATCATATTAAATTATATACCGTAAAAAATTACCGTAAAAATTAACCATCATATACCATAAAAAAATTAAAAATTCAACGCAAAATTTTAATTAAGGATCCATTTTTATACAAATACAAAATATTTTTACTGTATATAACTCTATGTATAGCATTTCTATTCTTAAGATTAGAATTATTGCGGAACGCAAATATATTTTTTCTTACGCTTTTGTTGGGAAGGAGCGGACAAGTCATTAGTGTGCGAGATGTAATTCGAGAAAATCTCTGTGCTTTGTCGTGATACTAGAAGATTACATGTAACAGCTGTGCGCCCCTGAATATGCATCTTGACGCATGGTTTGAACAAAACCTTGTCCCAAGGCATGATGCTTCGTAATATTTCTTGTAAGATATAAGCTACTGATGTAAGATATGACACGACAATACATCGTTTTCGTGACATGTGTGACCAGCATTGTTTACAATTTTCTATTCGTGCAAGAATGTAATTGCAACAATGAATTGTGAAATCTGGTCCTTGATTTAATATTCAGAGGAATTTAGATCGAGGACAAAATATTATTCCGTGTTTACAAGACGATTTTCATGGATTAAACGCGATATAAATGTATAAATTCTATTTCTTTTAATTTATTATAATAGAATATAATATATTAATTGATTTTATAACATGTCTACACGTAACTTAAATGTATTACACGATAATCACAGGTAGAATTTTTTATAAAAATGGAAGTATCGAAGTTCTATATTGAAACGAAAACTTGTATTATATTTTTAAAAAGACGAAAGACGTATAATATGTTGCGAAAAAAATATATTTCACACCCCATTGATTAGCAAGGAAAGAAATCTTCAAAATATTCTTTATGTCAAATAAGACATTTACTGGAAAATTATGGATATATAAAAGAGCTCTGACAAATCGCACACTATTTTCTCAATAAATATATTACGAGACGATCGAAGCATTTTTATAACAACAATAAAAAGCTTGTCGTTAAAGAGATGGAAAGACGGATATGCCGGATATTGCTTTTCACATCATTCTTACGTGTCCAACCGTCCTTACAGCATGTGATTACAACTTCTCTTTCATCCACCTCTCGCGCGTCCTCCCGCGCCATAATAGTCTTCGGAGACAGTGGAAAGGGACGACGAAACTTCACAATGTGGAACGTCATCAGCGGGACTTATGAAGGATAAGTTGTTCAAACCTCCGGAAACTGAGTCCTACTTAGGATTTATAGCACTGCAAACTTCTCATCTCTCAGCAAGTGCTGATGGCTGCTCATTTATTTATGTCTTCATAAAGGATTTTGTATTCTTTCCAGTGGTAGCGCGGTGACTATGTTACGCGCAGAATTATTAATGTTATATCCTTTTTTATTATGATTATTGTATGAAAGCATACACGCGTATGCATGATTAATATTATTATTAATCGATGCGTATTTTTGATGAGTAATATAAATATTTCTTGTTAAAAAAAACTGAATTTGTCTTGCTATAAAAATTTATCTGAACGTCGTTTCTTGCTGCAGTTTTTAAAATTTGAATATTAAACTTGATAACGAAGTTTCCAGGCAAGATTCTATTGATGTAAAGACTGGAATTAAAACATTGAAATCAGAATTATGTTAAAATAAAATCGGAACTTTATTTAAATAAGATTTTAATATGCGCGAAATACGTAATTATTGTGTTTAATAAAAGGATACAAAAGGAATACAGCGCAATGAGATTTTTGTTAAAGAAATATTTACTTTGATCTAGTCGAGAAATTTCTAGGTAAATTTTGCATGTGCAATTTTTCAACTCGCTGCATAGCTCTTAAGAAGATTGTGATTTGCTTCGTTTCACAATTGTAATAACGGAGAGGGATAGAAATACAGAAACGACCCTGGGAAAAATTTCTGGTTGAAGATGAACAAACCAGTAGATTTTGATCATACGGAAAGAACGATTTTGCTAAAGTATCTAAACATTTAATTTTCAGATACAAATCTGAAAATAAAATTTATTAGATCATCAAAATAATTACCTATACTGGTTGTTAGAATGTTAAAGTATTTTTGTAGTATTGTTCATTATGTTTGAATTCTACTAATTCTAATAATTTTAGTCTAATAAATTATTTTCAGATTTGTATCTAAATTAAATTGCTACATACTTTAGTAAAATCGTTTTTTCCGTATATCAATCAAAATTCTAGTTGAGATAATCAGATTATGATAATCCAATTGAGATAATCAGATAACTAGAATTCTGATTGATATGATTAGGATCTCCTGATTCATTCATTTTTCAATCAGAAATTTTTCTCAATAAATGATTTGCATCAAATAAGGCGGTATAATGATGTTAAAGTTGATATTAAGGTAAAGCACACGCTACTGCGAAAAGTAAATCCCGTCACAAACAGATTTCTCTATTGTAAACACTTCCGAAGAATGCACGCGGGGAATAGGACTCCTTTTACTCACTTACCTCATTATACTTGGTACCTAACTTAAATCAAATAGTAATCCCCTATTGTGGAACTTAACGTAATATCTCTACCGGTGACCGAATTGTCTTTATACCACTTGTTATACCCTGCTGCAACAAGTAGCGGCAGTAGACAAGTGGATTTAATAAAAATCGATGAGAATTTATTTGTGGCGATTTAATTTATAAAAATTAGGAATTTTTTTAACAATTATCAGAAATAAAAAAACGTAAGTTTATAAAGTTTAAATTAATTAGTTTAGAAAAAATCAATTGACAAATTTATATTAAATTTAACACATCTCACGTGTTCTAAACAGTCACGTGTTCTAAACAGTCCATCCAAATTTTCGTATTAATGTTACATGAGATAAATTTGAATGTTAGAAAGTGATACAAACATTATGTAAAAATTAACACAAGAATGTAATATTTTGATATAATTTGGAAGTAAATTGTGGAAGCATATTTGTTCAAGTCAACATTTCTACAATTTTAAATTAACACGTATATTTATTTTTTATCTTAGAATTTATACTTTTAAAATATATGATCTTTGTGTTATTTGTTTACTTATAAATTTGCTATTTTAATATTAATAAATATTAAATATTAATTTAACACAAAATATTAAAAAATAATAATTACGTTGTATATTAAAACATATAAAAAATAAGAGCATAAAAAACCACAGCACAAGTTATAGTTTGTGATATTTAATTATTATTACATTAATTAAAACATTAAACGTTTCGGCCACAATCTGGCCATCTTCAGTAATTCAATAATATTCTTAAAACGCAGAGTTACATATAGTTGAGAGTTACATTAAATTCAACAGTCGAGAGTTGTAATTAAATAAACATGTTCTTTTATATGTGAAGATGCTTCATACAGTAATGTTACAACGCCAGTTGTCATATCAAGAAAAGTGCAGAACAAGAATTTCCAGATTTTGTTTTACAGCAAAAAAACCAAACGATGAGTATTTCTTTTACAGAATTAGAATTTTGTCGTGACATTATGTGTTGTTATTACGTTGTATATGTTAAATTAACACTCAGATAAACATTTAATTTTAGTAAGGACCGATTTAACACAAGTACAAAATGTTTTTTTATTGTGAACAAACAAATCGGAATAGTTGAGCTCTTAAAATAAGTTCTGGAATTCAATTAAGCATATATAAGTTAAATCGAAACTTGCATATAAAATAATATAAATGAATAATAAAATTAATAACTGTTTTGAAGCATTGTCTTTGCAAATTCCAAGAGATGCAAATATTTGACTTCTGTTACCGTGACTCGATAAGAAAGGTAAATGCTATTGAATAACGTGAAACGAATTTATTGCATTATCATATGTTGTATTGTTAATTGACAATATCAAGGAAAGATAGAAAGCAGGTACAACATTTTCTATGCACGATTTGCGATTGGCACGAAAAAGAAAATATAACATTCTTTTCTCTGTCTTTTCTTATTTCTTAACGTATTTGTATTTCTCATGACAAACGTGTAGCGCGTGACATCCAGTGAATGGAATTCACTTTAACTTGGATGTTAGTTTGTCGGTAACATTGTTTGCGACATAAAAAAATTTGTTAATTTAATGAAGAAATAACTTAATATTAATTATGGCACGTAATTATAAAACGCTTGAAATATTTTTCCAGAATAAGATTATCCAACGTATAAAATATAAAAAATTTTTTTCAAAATAGTATAATTACGTAGAATTTTGGGGACTCCTGAAATTTATATAAAAATTCTGCAAAATTGAAGAATTCTAAGAAAAATTTTCACCAGGATAATAACATTTTATAAATAATTCTTGATTAACTATATTGAAATGATTATGAAATTAAATTTCCATAAAAAGACATTTGTATTTCATTTTTTACAATTTTAATCTTTCAAGTATATTCATATGAAAGTGTTGCACAGATATATTCTACTTATAATACATATCAGTAGCTATGTACAACATCTGAAACATCTCGTTCATCGTACAATAATTACACAAAAAGTGGAATTAATATTCGCTTATGATAAATATATTCTTATAAAAAGGAAAAAAAACATCTCTCTCTTTCTTATTCTCTCTTTTTCTTTCCTTCATCTGTTTAGAACTTCAGCGTTTCGACCTTTGCCGACTAATTTCGCTGCAAAAGTGCGACAAGATGATAATACCGCAAGATGTCGGTATTTTCAGGCCGGTTCGACTTCACATTTCGTTTTCGATTTTTGCTTTCGTTTGAGCTTGCTCTGTATCTCCTGCAATGTCTTGCCCTTCGTCTCCGGCACTACGAAGTACGAGAAAACCGCGGACGCGGCAGTGAAGCATGAGAATGTCCAGAAGGTCACGGCCTGGCCCATCCTGTACTCCATGATCGGGAACAGCTTGGTGATAGCGAATACTAGGCTCCAATGCACTACTATAGACATGCTGCTGGCAACACCCTTGGTTTCCGGCGGAAATATCTCGCTTATTATCGTGAATGGCACGGACCCATAACCGATCGAGAAGACAATGTTGAAGAAAGCGAGACTAGTCAGTGGCAGCCAGCCAAAAGTACTCATATCATTTCCTCCATCCTTGAGCTTAAAGTAGTAACCCAAAACGCTCAGACAAATGGTCATCATTGTGCCGGATATTATCAGCAACGGTTTTCGACCAAATCTGAAGAAAGAAGAGATAAAATCTATTTACAATCATATTGCTACTACATTTAATTATAAGATATTTGGAAAAATTCATGAGATGTTTTTATTTTTTTCTTAAATTCGAAGTTTAGAATTGAATAAAATATCTCGATATCTACTTCACGTAATGTAAGAAGAAGAAGAAGAAAAGAAGAAAATAAGATGGAAGATAGATGAGCCCATTGGCTAAAATGATTATTTTCAGCTAAATTTTTTGTGAGAACAAAAACTTGTATAATTTTTTTCGTTTAAGCTATCAATAAGACAAAAAATCTTTCCTTTTTTTAATTAAAAAATTTATTGTTTTAATTAATGAAACAGTGTATAATATGTATATGGCATGAGAAATATAATTTCTATATATTTATTAAAATAGAATGCTCGATCAAAAGAGCCTAAGGAATCCAAGGATTTTAACATCTTTTTCATGTAATTTGAAGATTGCTACATTGATTCGAGAATTTAAAGAAATTCACGAAAGTTCTAAACTGATTTTCGAATGGATCATATCTTACCTGTCGATTACGATAGCGACGAATATCGTCATTATGACTTCAGTGAATCCGATAATGATAGTCGCTAAGAAGGGGTCGATCGTACTGTTCGCCTCCTGGAAGATATTGACCGTATAGAATAGAACCGCGTCTATGCCGCATAGTTGCTGGAAGAACATGAGTCCCACACAGGTGACAGCAGCCTTACGTCCGGCTTTGGTCCCAACGAGATCTTTGAAGCCGCCAGACAAGTTCTCCATCCTGTTAACGTCGTCTTCAAGAACAGCTATCTCTTCCGTGGCGTTGTAATGCGGTCCCCGTAAGATCGTTAGCACCTTGATGGCCTGGATCTTACGATTCTTCTGTACCAACCACATTGGCGATTCCGGCATAAAGGGCACGCCCAAGACGAAGGGCACCAGAATGGCGCAACAGGCAAGATTAAAGATTGCATAGGAGCAATATGCGCCCGCCACGTATGAAAACATGATTCCCAAGGAAAAGAACAAGGGAAATAAAGCACCTAAGGCACCACGAATCGATGGCTGGGCGATTTCGCCGACGTAGACTGGTACGAGGACACAGGCCGCCCCGGCACCGATCCCACCGATGAACCGGGCGATATATATACTGTTGATGTTCCTAATCGTGAACAGGGTAAGCCAGCATATAGCAAATGGCACAGCTGTTAAAAAGATGGCCCATTTCCGACCGATTCGATCAGCGATTTTACCAGTTGGCATGGCACCCACGATAGCACCTAGCGCCAATAAGGATGTTATCCACGAGATCTGATCCTTGGATAGTTCCGGAAGGAAGGATTCCGCTGATGTGAGATATGGCAGGATCGGCGACGTCCAACCAAGCGTTATGCCGGCCTGCATACCACCTAGCGCGGCTGCACATTAACAGCATGTTTTCATCGTTGGAAGAAAGATGTTTTTTTGATTTAAGAGAATTATTGTTCTCAGTTCACGTGAGATTTTTGTCAATTAAAAGAAAGATGACGTCGAAAATTGTTAATTTAAATTATTCAAGATCAAAATAATACTAAAAAACGTTTTTAAAAAATATCTCATTTCGATTATTTATATTTAAATTAACAAATCTATATTTTATTCATTAAAGCGAAGCGTGTGGAACACATGCTAAATAATTTAATTAATTGAAAAAAAAAAAATATATATATATATATATTTTTTTTTTAAATATATATATATTTTGGACCTCCATAGTACAGATCTCTAAAGGATATCATAAAGGTATTTAGAAGACATCCGTATTTTTAAACGTCTTAAGGATGCATTTGTATATTTCTCGAATAAAGTAGGATATTACATAATGATAATGGAAGAATAATGCACAGAAGTTTCATCAAACAAAAACGAGCGATAAATCTCTTGTTTATTCATTTATCAAATTCTATAGGAATAAGATAACCACTTGAGGATCATACACAAGTGATAAACATTGTAGCTACGAATAAGTTGCTAATCAATTGTAGGCAAGTCTGTAGGAAGTCGACCATTTTAGATAACATCGATATCACCGTGAGACAACCTGTCGACTACATTACACATATATATATAAAATGCAATATGAGAGAAGATTTGATTTTGTGACTGATCTTATTATTAGTTAAATGATTGAGTTTCTTCGAATATTTATAAGGCGAGGCTAGTATTTATATTCTCCGCATTTTTAATTTTACAACATTTTATAAAAAGTGTAACACTTAAAATTTCATTCAATTTTAACTTACTTTAGTTGTTATCGCGTTCTTTTTACTTATCGGTACGAATACAGTGATATGATAGATATGTGTACCTATAATCAGGTTTGGGTAAGTTAATGTTCTTTTTAAACTAAATTAAGTTGAAGTTAATGAGTTATAAAATTAATAAAATTAAATTAAAAGTTGAAGGAACAAAAAATTAACTTAATAAAAGTTAAGATTAAGTTAAAAATTAATGCATTTAAAATTAACTAAGTTAAGTTGAAAGTTATTGACTTTTAACTTTTTTTTAACTAATTACTACCCTGATTTATATATATCTAAATTTATACACATATATATGTATAAATGTACACATATAATGTATAAATTTTGAACTGATAAAGACTTCAAGAAGTTAAAACATATCGAATGGAAATATGAAACAAAATATATTATAATTATTTTCTAACATCTTTTTTTGCTCAGTTATTCGGTGACTTAAATATTGTATTTCATCGCTA
This sequence comes from Acromyrmex echinatior, assembly GCF_000204515.1. The sequence goes on along the minus strand of NW_011626762.1, from coordinate 1,418,385 downwards.
TGCAATGTAACAAGCCTTATTTTTATTTTGTTTATTATAACTTCCCAACTAAATAACTTTACAAAATTTGACCACTTAAAATTCGTTGTCAGTTTATCAGATTTCTGATAAGGAAATCATATTAGCTTATACACAATGTTAACTCTTAATATAGCATATTGCATTGAGAATCTCTCTTTAATCACACTATGATATCCAAAACATTATAATATCCAATGATTAATATTAGATATAAAATCATATTTTATATAATAAAAGCTAACGCAAAATGAATTACATTTAGTTTTGAGATTAAACAGATGTTACAATTTTAATCAAATATAACGTGAATCATAAATTAGCGTTATTATTAATTACATTGAATTCCGCATATATTCCATAATAAAAATTTAATGAATTATACACCGTTAGTATGATAAAGCAACCTCTCTTTCGTCTAATTTTTATTCTAAGTAAGATATTGATTAATATTTCTCTCTCTCTTGCATGTAATATTTATTTACTCTATAAAGATTTCGAGTTTTAGTAATTGATTTTGACGCACCATAATGATTTCTCTTTTAATAAAGCACTAATTTGACGAAATGAATTTTATTACGAGTATAATAGAGTATAATCTATATTACTTATAAAAAGACAGACTTACTTTTCCTTTCTTCAACAGAGACAGCTTTATCATCATTAGCTCACAATAGAGTTTATATTCATAATTCAAAGTATTTAACTCGAGCTTTATTTATCGCAGTCCATCTCTTTTAATTTAAGGAATATGAAGGGGATGTCAATTAAGACATGTTATAAACGTAATATTGAATAATAATTAAAATGCCAAGAATACGTGATTATGTTAACATGTCAAAGAAATACGTGTCAATATGTATCTTTACAGAAATTTAATTTAATACTGACTAACTAATATTGAAAAATAGTGATTAATTATTTTGAGTATTAAAAGTACTTTTGTCCAGTGTTTAATAAATAATTAGTCACTATTAAATTTCTGTAAGTATTAAATCGTCAAGTAGATATTAAATTTCTGTAAGGATATTAAAAATATGTATCGATATTGAGTTAAGGATTGTACTATGTAGATTTTTCCATATGCAAATCAACATTTGCTTTTCCTTACTCACCGCACAAAGTGACTAAAAACTGAAAGCGTTTTTCTGCCTTGACAGAGTCTGAATTATTCGCTTCTTGTGACACGTGAGGTTCTTCTCTGTCTTCCGATAAGGACACCAGAAGAGATTTTGAAATTGCATCATTGATCGGTGTCGTCGTATTGATGTCCATCGTCAGGAGGAAACGGAATTGGTTGATGAAAACAAAGAGAAAAGGAACGATCGCGAAGACCTCAATTTCTCATGTTTATCACAAATATAATAATAAACTGTCGCGAAATAAATAAAGACAAGAATCACGTTCTATACTGTGTCTCATCCGTTCTTTGGCCCGCTCATTACATCGATGCGCGTGTATATATCGCTTCATCAATTTATATTATCTCGAACAAACGCTTATCACTTCATCGTTCCCAGAAAAACGCTCGATACCTCCCGCGTATCATTCACGATTGTTAAGGATGCCGCCAACGACATATATAGACCAAACATTCTGTCCGTAGCTGGAAGCCGGAAATTAATAGTTTATGTGGTCTTTAGGACCCATGATGTCTCTTTCTATTTTAATGAGAGCAGTGCGATAGAGTGAAATAGCACGAGTCCTAAAACGCCACATAAACTATCAATTTCCGGCTTCAACCCCCACCACTGAAAAACATGAGAATGCTTGGTCTATGTATATGTCGTTGGATGCCGCAGATACTTTATCTGCCACGTGAAAGATGACATGACTTAAAATCGACATGGCTTAAGAATAAGAATCTGTCAATCTTAGTTGAATCTGTAATGCTGAGCTTTTGTTTTTTTCCGCAATCTGTGTTTATAATACACACACGCGCGCGCGTGCGCGCGCCACTTAACGTAGTTATTCTAGCAAACATATTTATCTCAAGTAGCAGTTATCTTCTATATGAATTTTATGGCTCCGTTATTTAGTTTTAATTGGAGTAATGATAAAAAATCGAAGTAATAATTTTACAGATTTGAAGATGCTAATAGCATTAAAATTAAATTATTAGCATTAAACATTTAATTTAATTTGTGGGGAGGGGTGGAATATTATTTTATTTGATTGTGTTGCAAGTCCGAAAGTAATCGAAGCCCAATGAATGCACTCACAATTAATATATATTGATTATATATTGATTATTAAATAATGTAATTTTTATAACTAATATTTTACTTTCAAATTATAAAAAAATAACGAATGGTTACTTTCTGTAACGCGTTACTTTTTAAAATTATAATATAACTAAAAATTTAGTAACGAATTTTATTTAAATACTTTTTACAAAAACGATAAGAATAATGCGAAGATCATTGCAATCGTTTAAGTATGAAAAGAGTTAATGTACAGGTTTTTAGTCCTTAAAATCATTTTTCTCGAAAGTAAAGCATTGCATAAAAAAGATTTTGGATTTTTTCGTAAAAATCATCTTTTTTTCAATTATATACCATTTTTAGAAATATATACATTAATAAAAAAATCACGCTAGCAATATTTAAGTTAAAAATTTCTCTTTAACATGTTGTGATCTTGAGAAAATATTTGCGAATAGAAGTGAAATTAGAGACATTCCTTACTCGCGAGAGATGAAAAGAGAAATATGTGAGTGAAGAACTAATCGCACTTGTGTTTAGAAAGTCACTATTTAAGAATTTAAAGAATTTCTTCTGTACTTCTTCTGCTAGTTGTTAAGATATTAGCAACTTGAAATTTATGAGAGAGAATATTTCGTGCTTTCCGAATTGTATTAAATTTTTACCTCTGCTGTGGTACATTAACTAAAGTATAATACAATTTTTACGTAATATTGTATATGGCGTAGAATTGAGTTTTAAGAAAGCAATAGAAATGCAAAAAATATGCCATTTATGAAAAATTTAGAAGTTTAATTTCACTATTTTTTTCTAAATGCAAATAAATATATTCTGTAGTGCATTATTTTTTAAAACGGCCATTTATTTTGCAAAATTTTTATCTTTATATTTGTATATGTTTATCTTTATAATTGACGTGTACGAAATGTGTTCATTATTTATTATTTTGCAAATTTAGCGCGTCAAACGAATATTTATTACTCATGCGAAGTACAATCGGACGAAAGCTAAATATGAAGACGCACACGTATTAGGAATCATAACGCGACAGTCCGTTTTCGTAAGACAAAGCTTTGCTAAAGAGGACGAAGATGTATATATAAAAGAGTATTAAGCATGTTTTTAAGATACATATTCGCTTTGTCTTTAAATCAAAATTACAAAAATATTTGTTGTCTTAATATTAATATTTTAAAATTTTATATATACATATTTACATTTATATTCGAAAATATTTCCAAGTTCAAAACCGAGTTAGTAGTAAAAAAAACAATGTTATTTATAAGAAGACAACCTATATAGATAATATTAGGTGTTGGAATTAATTCGTAGCGTTTTTTAATGAAAGAATGTTATTTATTTCACATGAGCATTAAAAAATACATTAATGAAAGTACTTCCCATCACTTGTAAAACGCTACGAATTAATTCCAACACCTAATAAATATTTGCGTTTGTTATTACAATAATAAATCGTCTATCTAATAAAATAAATAAAATTCATTTTGTAAAGTATTTTTAATTTCATTTAGTGTAATGATATTAAGTTTCGTATATATATTCTTCTTTTATCAATAGATAGCAAGTTGATAGTGCTTAATATATCTAAAAGAAAATTCAGGTAAGCGTAAATGTGTATACAAAAAAAATAAGTCTCTGCATATGCCAACTTGTAATAACAAATGTGTCAATATCTACTTCTGATGGGCGTTGTCGACGATGAGATATCGCATCATTATCTTATTTCATTATAGACGATCCATATTTGTCGCCATTGACGCACAGGCGTATGCAAATGATACAATAACGTATTTATACATCACGCGCGTTAAAAATAGAAATTATCCTTTGTTATTATATATATTCAATTATCCTTTGTTCCTCTAACCTGTCTCTATACATGACGGTATTTCTGTGAAACGTAAGTTTGAAATTGATAATTTAAGCAACATATTTCAGACAGTCAAACTATGATATTAAAGAAGGAAAATCTCTTAACATTAACAATTAAGGATTATGATTATAAATGCGTAATTTATACGATACTTTTGTTATTATAATAATTACACTTAAGATTGAATACTGAGGATGACCTAAAAAAAAGATTGAAACGTTTATTTTACAGATTTTTTTATTACAGATTATTACTAAGAAATTGTAATAATTTATTATATTTATTAATATAATTTATTTGTATTTATATTTATATTTATAATACATACAACTGATGTTGGCTCTCATTGACATTATTATAGGAAATGGAAGTAACTAGTTATATATGTATATAACAGTTACATTAAAAAAGTTACAATATATATATATATATATATATATATATATATATATATTCTAAATTCCGTTACTTAATTATTTAGTCATCTTGTTATAATTATAGTAATAACATTACGAATTTGTTATGATGATAATATAATACCAGAGTTGTAATAGTTATGACGGGTTAAAAAAATCATTCATTACTTTGTAACTCGTTTTTAATGTAACTTATAATGGAGTTTAACTTTTACAGCGTTACTCGTTACTCGTTATTTATTACTTTTTTCAACGTAAGTAACGCTTAATGGGGACAGTTTATTTTTCAAGGTAATTTTCCTAATCATAGCGTAACTTTATCATTACAGTCATAAAAAATTGCAACATCATTATCAAATTGTGTTTTTATTATTATAAAAAGTAATTATAAAAGTAATGAAAAAGTAACTCTTCCATTCCTTGAATTTATTACTATTTTGTATTTATTCTGTGAGAGCCTAATTGTTATTAAAAAAGGATGTTTTTAACTTAGAGTTTAAAATTACAAAAGCAGGTTATAAAACTATAATTGCTCTTTAATTTGAAGAAGATCTACATTGATAACATATCAGTTTAAAGCGTAGCTATTAATAATTTTGGGAGAATAATTCGAGTCTTAGTACAGAATGGTCGACTTATTCTCGTTGCTTACATTTGTGTTTACATTTATCTCATGAATTTGAATTTGCATTAGATGCTTTTGTCTTTAATTTTGCAAAATATGTAATTAAAAAATAAAAATAATTAAAAAAACTTAATAAATTTTGTTTGAATATTACTATAACTAATTAAATATTTACTAAACATATTTATTTGTAAATATATAGCGTATTCCGCATGTCAGGAGTCCATCTAAAAATGAATTGCTAGGGATTTTTTAAATGATCATGAAAACATGTTCAATATGTTGAACATGAACATATTGTATAACGATGAAGGTCAAAAAAATAAATATTACGCTGTGCATTTAAGATATTGTATTTTGTTACAATTTTGTTTAAACTTTAAGGAGTACAGCATAGGCGATTTCCCCCTTTTTTCAATGTAAAAGTAAAATCGCTTATTTACTCCTGTAAAACATAATTATGATACGTTTTTATCATATCAGTCCAGATATACCTTATGTATATGTGTTGCAAAAATATGAAGGTTTTCTTTTACATTTTTCGAAGATATATCGAGAATTAAAATATGAAGGCTGGGCAAACATATCCCATCTTATCTATCTTTACGTTAATCTTCCCTGTTACGTACGTATCCAGTTATAACTGTCTAAAACTCTCTCTAAAACTATCGAAACACTAAATTTATTGAACTTATCATTAATGTAAAAGAGTAAAGATTGAATGATTCAAGAAGAACGATTGCAGAAAATATTTTATTGCGTTTTATTGCAATGTATGTGATAGAGTTTACTATAACTTGAAATTCATGATCTTTAAAGTTAAACGCAACTATAATTTAAAACGAATTTATCAGTCGATTGTGCTTATTACTTATATATTTTTCCTAAAAATGAAAAGTAAGCTTTTTTACAATAAAAAAATGTAAAAAATGAATCTCGTATAGAATATAAATCGCACTTAGATATATTTAAAAATATAATTATATTTGTAGAAATAAACAAACAGAAATAATATTAGTACAGTTTTAGAAAAATATTTATTGAAATAGTGGCTTGGAATATTAAATATTTCTGCTATAACACATATAATTATCATTAAAAAATGATAAAAGAATTATAATATAAGTATAATAAATATATGCGAATTTTTGTACGAAAAATGTGGACATAAAATTTGGGGCACAAAGAGCAAGATTAGGTATATCATATAATTCTGCAAACATCAATCTTGTGTGATTAATTAATAAATCTTAACATTATCAACAAATGTAGAGTAGGCTATGTAAAATGATTAAAATGATACAGTTTACAACATAGTCGCCATTTGTGTCCTCATTAGATTGCAATGCAGAAGTTTACATTCTAAAGTAACAGTAATTCAAGTTAGTGATGAAATGCTGGGTGATTCTTTGACTAGATTCAGATATATAGAAATTAATACGATGCTATTTGTTCTCTATTACTACTACTATTAACTGAGATAATACTAAGAATGAAGCATCGAAAAGCTATGCTTATCTAAAACGACAAATATCTTTCGAAATTGAACGGAAAGGAAATCGGAGATAAAATTGAGTTGAGGTCGAAGTTGACGTAGTTTTTTCGATAGTTACATTTCCGGAGGAAGTACTTTATTTTTATTCCTCACGCACGCAGAGTTCAATACGTACGTCCTTTAACAGTGCATCCGGTGTAACCGATATCAATGCGGTGGGAAGTGTGATGACCTCATTAATCAAGAATCAAGGTAAACGCGATCTTTTGTCTTGCATAAAAGGCATTCAAAGATAACACCGTAAAGAAAGAGAGAAATAAATATAGAGTACGAGAAGAAAACTCTTTATAAAAAAGTAAAAAAGAATTTTTTGAAAATTAAAAAAATATATGCATACACATATGCAAAATATTTGTAGGATGTATTTATAATATTTTTTTGCGATATTCTGCTGTATATGCAACAATAATCGAAGAACATAAATTCGATTTTTAGATAAATAATACCTTGAATGCTTTAAAGAATAAAAACATAGACAGGCAACACAATTTGCCGTTTATTGTATTTCCTGATAACAAGAAAATAATATCTATCACTGAAATAATATCTACTGTAGAATATCGCGTGGGAAGAAAGATGTACGTTAAAGCGAACGAAGAGACAGATTAACTGACCGTGCAACTTGATTTGTCAGTCGGCGCAATAACGTATATACTTAATGCTAAACCAAGCATTTAGTTTTTCAGTTTCTCTGCATTCAGAAAAGACCATAGGAGTAATTATAATATAAAAGATGTGATGACTATACGAAGTTTAAAAGTGAAATTGATGTGTATATAGTTGAACAAACTAATGTACATACATATATATATAATTAAATAAACTATTTTATAGTTATCCCACGCAATAATAATAAAATAATTTATTCTCTCAATTTAAGTATATTAATTCTACATATAATGCTTATATAAAGTTGTCATCTTTAGTCTCTCTTTTTTTTTTCTATCATTAAGTATGTCTTTTCCTCTAATTAATGAGTATACAAAAAACATAAAATTGACATTATGATAAAGAAACTGTGACAAAAAACCTCATTTTTATATATTCTCTTTTCTTTTCATCTAATTGTAAGTGTAACTATAATTGATTAAAAATTATGCATATTTCTAATATAACATGAATATATCTCCTCTTTTCAGTCAAGATTGCTTATTTGGAGGAAAAAAAAAGAGAATACATAAAGAGGACTTTTTGTCACACAGTTTCTTAGTTTGATTTAACTGATTAGCTAGAGATCGAATGCTTGATTCAGGTATATATGTCATTGTGCGGTGTATTAATGCCGAGTATTCACGCAGTAAACTCTTTGCGTTGTGGAAGCGTGGCGGACGTGTAGGGCTTCGCACGATCGATTAATTGAACGTTGTGGCCGGACCGTGGAAGAAATCACGAGGGATTCCTGACTCTCTGTGTCTATCTGGTCTGCGTGACGATAAACCACGAGCCGCCCCCGTCGCACATGGCGCATCGCGATGAGTAACGTCATGGGCTTTCGTGTAAAGTCGTCAGTGGCAACGATTTAGTGCGGGTTTGTCGCGCATCGTTTGAGTGCATGAATACCCGCGATATCCGCGCACAGTTTTCACGTGAACTTTTCTATCAATTATTCTCGATTATGAAGTTAATCTACGTACACTGAGAGAAAAGTGTTTGGTACTTATAATGTATAATTGCATGGTATAATAATTATTAATTATAGTTTACTTCATTTTTATAGTTATTGCTGCTTTTATAGTTAGTTACCTCTGTACTGTTGTATACACTCTAAAAAATGAGTGTGGATGGTTTAATACTACAAATGTTAAATATAATTTTCACCGACATGACAATAAAAGCAACATACAACTAAGATAGGTTGTAAACCATGATGTTAAATTCACATCATGGTTGTTTATAATAACACGATGAAAATTGTTAGGTGCAGTGTAAATAAGATTAACCAACTTGTATTTTGAAAGCTATATAACAATGCGCAGTTAGACAATTAAATACATTTTTAGTTTAATGTTTCACACTATTTTTGTTGCGGTAAAAACCGCGACTGAAGCAATCAAAATAATTAGTGAGATTATGAAGATAATATTGTGCTGGAAATAATGTGCCAAGATTAATTTGAAAAATTTAAAAGTGGAGATTTCAATGTGAACAATAAATCATGAAGCATTCTTTTGCTGCGACATTCATATGCTGAAGAATGGCAAGAAGTGATAGATTCGAAAGGCAAATATTTTGATTGAAATGTCCATTTCTTTCGTTCTTTTATATATTAATAAATATATCGAGAAAAAAAACTATAAGAATTTATTTATACATTACTATTAAGTGTATAAATAAATGTAAAATATATAAAGACTGCATGGTGTCAAATCCACACCTATTTTTTACAGTATAGCAACGCACCGGAAATAACTATAAATTATAGTTAAATCATGGCAATTGCAATTTTTTGTCATTTTTTTCTCTCAGTGTAAAATCCTGCAGTGCTTAATCTTATGCAACCGATTACGCGCATCGTCATTTTCATACAAGGATAATTGTCTTCGGTGGTGATTGCTTCGTTGGCGTTGCGTTCAAGTATAGTCCATCGAGAGTCGTCAGTATGAAGATCTTTCGCAAGATCTTTAGAAATAAAAAGAAGAAGCACATTGTGAACCAGAAGAAGCGGCGAACCACGTCGAAAGCGAGAAACGCGAGTAGGATGCACGACGCGCACTTGCTGAAAGATGATTTCCTCTTCGGCACCGGTACACGCCGTTCTAGACCGCATCGACGTAAACACAAGGTGCGTGCGAAGAAACGAGAGCTGAGTCTTGATCAGCTCTCGTCACCGTTTGAGTCAGCGCATTCGTTACGCCGACGCGACGACGGTATCGATTGTAAACGACGTTTATCCGATCTTGAGACACTGCGAACTTCTGCAATGGGAGAGGGAGAGGGGGTGGGAGGGGGGGAGAGAGAGAGAGAGAGACGCATTTCCTCGACGATGAAACTTCTTCAGACTGGATTCGCGGTGCTGAGAACTCAAAATGTCACGTCGAGCGTGTTGACGTCCCTCGAGAACAGGTGTTGAAACTCCGCAGTTGTAAGATTCTTCATATAAATCTATTACATTTTTGCGGTGAAGCGAAACGTCCGAGAGAAACGGTGCGGTTTGTGCGACAACATCCACGCATTTATGGCGTAATGTACATACCTATGTGCGTGCGTAGCGTTGCGTGAACCAGGGACTGTTTCTATCCGGCGTTCCTATTCTTTTTCCGTTACATCCGCTATTTGCGTTATTATTATTTAGGGTAACATACTTTCGCCATTAATATACATTGACTTACGATATATTTGTTAATGGCATTCTTAACACGTGACTCCAAGCACGTTCCGTGCTTCGCCAATGTTAGGTGATTCGCTCACCATGTCGCCTGAGTCACTGATAACCTGCGATATGCCAGTTTGTGTTTGTTATAAAATACTAAAGAATTTTATAACAACATTGAAATTGCAGAACAAAAATTATTATTATAGAAAAGAAAGTCGAATGCCAATATCGCATAACACACTGAGAGAAAAGCTTTTGATATTTGTTGATATAATTGCTTAATAAAATATTTTGTTGTTTTCAGAGACAATCATGTATTTTTTTTTTATATATAGAACAAATATACAGGTATTATTACATTATACTACTATACGTTACATTATAACATCGCATAATAATTATGAAAATGGAACTCTCTTAACCATAATTATTTTACCATACAATTATAGTCGTAATCATCAAAAATTTTTCTCTCATTGTACATTACAATTATATATCCACGCATAATATCGGAAATTATTTTACAATTACGTTTCTTTTCATAGTTAAAATATCAAACGGGCTGTACGGGAAAACCACTAATGGCTCAATGGTTATTCACGCAGCACGGTGTTAATACGTTGTTTGAAGTTCGATTTTTTTCTCCAAGTACGTTCTATTTAGTAACGCATTTGCAGCTAAATGCGATAACCCGCCGGCTTCTTAACGCGAGAAAGACGTGAAAATGAGATGAGATGAAGATTGGACAGGCTGTATTTGGTGTTTAATATGCGGCGAAAATGCGAATCACGCTTTTTCTGCACTATGTACGCGTGTCAGAGCGGACTTACGACTGTAATTTCACGGGAAATGACCGCATAATCCAACATATGAACACTAGGCTGCGTACTCACATGTTTGATTGCACGGCAATTACCATTCGCCGGTTTGATTTACCCTTCCTTTTTATAAATAATACAAAACTGTAGTTCTGCGTAAAAAGAAAGAGCAGAAAATCCCAAAAAGAGTATATATGTTTAATTATGATGGACTGCTCTGTTCTTTTCCGGTATGAAATTCATTACGAAAGTTCAAGTTTAAATCAACTTACTTTAACACGTCTAATCAAAGACATTCTCGTATACACGTCGTTTTTATATCTTATAAATATCCTTCTAGATATGAAAAATTGAATGACAGTGTTCCAAAATAAAAAAAATAAAGAAATATTGAAGACAATGGAGCTTATGGAATATATGTTGAAAAAAAATGTTTGATATTTGTGATTATAATATTGCATGGAAATATAATTAAGGTAGAAATTCCATTTTTATATATAATTATTATTGCTGTTAGTAATGATGTTAATAATAACAATAATTATGTGGTATATTTGTATATACAAAAAATATACATTAAGAAAAATGTCCGGTTAAAAATAAACAAATTAGAAGATTCTGATTGTATCAATCATAATACCGTATTTATCTTATCTAGAATTAATATATTTAACAAGAAAATTCTTCATTTCGTTTTTTAACCAGAATTTAACCAGAATTAATCCAATTGGACATTTTTCAATACAGTGACACCGAAAACGATTATAAATTATAATAATTTTTTTCGATGGCAAATAATTATATATATATATATAAAACCATAAATATAATTAATATTACTAACATTATAGTAATAATGATCATAAAAATGGAGCTCCTAATTATTCATAATTATTTTATTATGCAATTATAATCAGGAATATTAAATATTTTTCTCTCATTATCAGTGCACTATAGATAGCATATTTCTAATCTATAGTGTCCACAGATATGAAATATACAATCTACCTTTCGCTTCTACTTTCCAGCGACGCCGCAGTAATAATTACTTTTACCTTGTTAACACTTTCAACATGTCGCTTCTTTTCACTGTTGAAAATTTGTATACCTGTTAAAAAGAAGTCTGTCACTGTGTTTATCAAATTGAAACTTTTAATTGAAGATCGGAAATTCTGCCCTGAGAGAGAGAGTTCTGTAATATAGGAAAAATATGTCCATTTGTATTTTATAGCTTATAATACCCAAATAAATATTATTTTGATTTTCACGCCTACTTAAGAACCTCAAATAATTCTGTTTCCACTCTTATTTTTCACTCTCACTTTTTTCAAGTTCCGAAATAAACCAAAATAATATAAAAAATATTGAGGATAAAATGTAGAGGAACTATTGATATGTCATCTCTTTACACAATAAGCAGCTGTTTTGGCTGGCATTATCGCAAGTGTATAGGTAAACGAATGAACAAGTGAAAATGTGTGGAGGACAGCTATACAATGTGTCCTAGAAACTCGAGGAAAATTCCGCATTCTCCAGACAGAAACAGCTCAATAATAATGCAGTTTAGAGTTAAGAATCACTTTATTGCGATATTTTATTCTGGAGATCGTTCTAATTTCTTGAGATTTTCTATGATTTCGAGATACTGTGGTTATTTCATTAGTTGAATGGAAACTTAAACTGTTTAAAATCAGATTTATCATAATTTTAAATACAAAATCAGAATATCATTGTATATTTTATTTTTTATAATTTTTTTATGGAAATAAGATAAAAAATATACTAAGATGTTGAAGATAAATTTCTTTTGATATTTTTATTTCAGAAATTATAAGATTAGACTGCAAATACAAGTCTATGTACATTTTATTATTTCGTTCCGGAAAACAAGGAAAATATAACAAATACTAAGAATAGGATAAACACATATACGCATACATTTTCGATATTTTTATTTCAAAAAATACAAAATCGAACTGTTCTTCTGAAATTCTTCTGCACGTTTTATTATTTCTTCGAAAAAAAGTGTAAAGATATACTTACGATACTATATAACGTATGGAATAAATTTTTCTTTTGATACTTTTTTATTTCAGAAAACTTAAAAATTCATATTTTATATAATGAGTGTAAAAAGTATTCATACAGAGGATCTTTTAAATACATCTTTTTAAAAAATCTTTTGTTTCATACCTATTTTTGAAAAAATAAGCATTAATTAATAATTTATCAAAAAAAACAATACAAATAATGAAATAGATTTCATGTTTCTTAAAATTATTTTATTCAAAATGATATATAAATAATTAAAATATACTGTCTTAAATAATAAGAAAAATTAAAAAATTAAATTTTTTAAACATACAAAGAGTAGATATTAATATAGTTGAGAAATTTTTAGGATCATGAGTGCACGAAGCTCTTATTTATACTAAGATAAAACGTACTTATTATACAAAATTGCTAATTAATGTTTATTCCACAATAATTGTTTCAGTAAGCTTGAGTATTCTTTTAAGACCATTCTACAATTGCGTAAGTGTAGTTGTAAGTGGTTGTAATTGTAAAAATTGATCAATCGTAGTCAAAGGACTATGTCCAACTTGGGTCCCGATTGAATAGCATTCAGACCTAGCTAGGATTCTAGAGCATAAAAAAGTTTCATATGCACAACTTCATTCAAACAAAAGGTTTAATCGCCTAATTAAAATGTGGCCAATATATGGATCTTATCTCTCTTCAGCTTCCTCATCGGAATTCTCTAAAAAAACATCATTAACTGTTCTTGCTGGCATACGACATGAATGGCGATCAAGGACTTAGCCGGATTAATGAACTGTATCAAATACATTTTAGATATTACTTTAATGTTTTTGGTACAATCCGTCACCGCCGCGGGGAAATGCCCTGGTTGCAGAGAAATTAAGACTAATGATACATGATCATAATAACAAACTTTGGATAGTTCTAGCACTCAGGAAACCTCTCCTATAAAGTTGGGCTTATGGAATTTTTGATTCTCTTTTGATAAAATTTTCTTAAAATTTTAGACATGTCTCAAAATTGTTTATTATTGGAGGTCCAAATAAAACTGGGCATAGTTCTTTAAGGAGAATATTCGACTATGATTGGTCAATTCTTACAACTACAACCACTTACACCTACGCTTGCACAATTATAAAATGAGTTTTAAACAATATCCTTTTTATATCGTTTACAGAAAGAGTGGATTTACATAATTCATGGTTAGATTATTCAGAAAAGAAAAGCCATTAAGATGCGTACATTAGTATGCGAACGTGGTGGGTGTAAGGCGCGAAATTGCGCGACTAATTACAAGTCAAGAGCGCAATTAGCGGCTCATTATTCCTTCGCGGCGTATAATAATACAATAAATGCGGGACACCCGGTATATAAAACGAGAGATCTTCAAATACACACCACGCCCTCGTGTCGTCTTCTCTTTCGTCCGATTGCTAAGGTTGAGAGGCAGCTACCTGCTGCCTGCGGCAGGTACCTAGATCTACCTGGGTCGCGCGCATTCCACAGGAAATGTCCTCAAGATTAGTCGAAGGCCGAAGTTGGCATATGTAGGTTTTGTTCGCGAGTTGACGAAAGATTTTCTTTCTTGCTCTCGTTGAATGACGTTGCTCCTTGGTAAATCGAACGTGGCCGGTCGCGACTTTCATCGCGTGAAATCGTTCCTTGCATTTCACGCGCTCTCGCGTGCACGCGTCGCTCGAATGTCGCGATGGATCAATGATATCACGATTGTCGTCGATTTTCGCATTATGTCGCGCGTTACGTTACGTTATACGTTTTTATCGTCTACTTAATATCGTGTAATCGACGAAAATTAGTCAGAACGAAATCGACACGTGATACTTAGATTTATTAACGTTAAATATACATATGTATATGTGTATATCGCGTGCGCCGACGTTGGTCCCGTTGATTACGTGGATGCTTTTACGTAAGCGATTTATTCTAAACCTATCAGTAACGATTCTGAGATCCGGTTCTCCTTCTGCGGCAGGATTTTTCTGGATGCTTGAATCATGCGCTGGTCTTGCGCGTATCCCATGAACGTTTTACATTCCTAAACATTTGCTCGACGCGACTGCAAGGTTGCTGCTTGCAACGCTCTTACGTGTATCTACTTCATATTTAATCCTGGAATTCAAGACCTACCCACGCGTTACCTCTTTAAATCTTCAGCTGTCCAGATAACTGTATTATCTTGTATCGCCATTTTATATAAAATAGCTCACTTGAGTTATTACTTCGATCGATTTTGGATATGATTTTAAGGAGCAAAATTTCTTCGTCCAATCTTGTTTACGTAATATAAAATTTCTCAGTTTCAAAACAACTAGTAAATCAAGCTCGATAAATGCAACAAGGAAAGAAAATTGTCAAAAATAAAAGCCAAAGTAAGATTAGAAAAAATGATAACTTTATTTATTTTCAAATAGTAGACTGACGTTTTCACCAATATAAATTAACTGTAATCTCAGTTCAACTTTTTTTTTTCGTAATTCTGTGTTCATTTCTATATACTAATTTTACTCGAGATAACTCGAGATATGTTCACTTATGATGATTACAATTTTGATATGATTAGAATATGATGGCTCATCTATTTTCAACCATAAATTTTTCTCAGTGTTATAATTTAATATATTGTAAAAATATTGATTTTTACTGAATAATATAAATAACTTTCACAATTTGTTTACAACATCGTGTTATATTTTGTGTTAAATTAATACAAAAATTTGGGACTTATTGAAACGTGTTAAATTTAACATAAATTTTTCACAACTGTGCAGTTTTACAATTTTCTTCCATAACATCTTCGCTTAGAAATATTGAACTGATTGTTGAGGGGTGATATTTAATGAGAAATAAATAATCTATCGTTTCATCGAAGTTTTTTTCGAAATTACACAAATTTACGCACGCAGAAATTTACGCACGGATGAGTGATAACGTCTTCGCATTCCTTTCATACGGCGCGATTCATATTTACGTCGACACGCTCGAAAAGTGATACTGGACGATCCCTCGTCGGATTTTCCCTTTCGAATCCGTTATCCGGATTCAGCGCGATGGTTAATCAGATTCATATGTAATGAGGTGCGTAGTGTGGGAAGCGATTTTTCTCATCGTTGTAAAGCGCGAGTGTAATCTACACTGATCGCGATGGAACGATACACCATCGCGATTTGTTTCAGCAGCGTAATCTCGAGAGCGCTGTTACGGGTTTATGAAATTTTATGAATCACCAGTCAGTCGTCATTTCCGATTGTGCCAAATGGACATGAGAGCTGCATTGGAACGGCTTTCTTTCTGGAAACGCGCCGGAAATCGCGAACTCCACTCTGCGGGAAACGAGAATGAATTTAAGATAATAACATTTACAGCGAAATATCGTTTATGTACATGCACGCACTCACACACATACCTATGTAAATGTATTCTTACCTGTACAACTCTGACTTGTAACGAGAAATGTTATGAGCTGAGAAAAAAATATTTGGTATTGTGGCTGTAATTATGTATAGCAAAATAATTATGGCTGAAAGCTCCATTATTACAGTTATTTTCTGCTTTTTAATGTTAGTAATAATAATTATATTTATATAGTTCTATAAATACTTAACTACATGTACTTCTATACATGATAAGAAAAAATAGTTGATATGATAAAAAATGAGATATAGGTTTGCTTGCACTTTTTGCCCTTAGGATTTTTTGTATTCTTTCTTTTCAATGCTTAAATATATTTTTTTTGTTTTACGTGAAAAGTTTTTGAGAATTTTGAGCCATGCGAACAAACTTTATTATATAATTCATAGTCATTTTTTTATATCAAGTTTGTATATATTTTTTAGTATATAGAATCATAAATATAATGATAATAATTAATTATTACTACATTATAGCATTACATAATAATTATAAAAATGGAGTAACTAATTATAATTATTTTATCATGTAATTATAATCACAAATATCGAACATTTTTCTTTCAGTGTAGCATGATATGAAGAATTGCTCAGTGCAGGTCTTTACTAAGAAAACTTCAGATTGCGACAGTTTTATCAGACCTGAACAGTGGTTTCTTATGTGAACGGTAAAAAAGTAAATAGCCAAGCGCGTGAGTTTCAATTTCTCATGGTAAGGAAATGTTATTAATCTCGTAAATCTATCGGTCTTTCTCTTGCACTGGTCGGTCTTTGAACCAACCATATAGCGTCACAACACATATTTCTTCCATCATACGTTTTTCTGACCGTTGTTCAAGGTCAACTTTCATTCCGTTTATGGAATCATAAGGTCCGTTCGTTTCAGCTGCATCTCCTTAGGCTTTCTATATTTAATGAAGCGGCTAAGTATTCAGAGATACTAGCAAAGAGAAGAAAGAAGAGGAGAAAAAAAATAGCAATAAGATATAGAAAGTTTAAAGCAATCTCCTATAAATCACTGCTCTAGTGTAATACTCATTAGAGAATTTCTTAAAAGAATAATTTCGATACACTTGTACGAAATAATTTTTTAAAACAAAGTATAACCAGCGGGATCTTTATATATCATTAATTAATTCGATAAAATGCATTTCTATTTAAACGGGATTTTGATCAGCGATTCCTTGAGGTGAGATTTTCTCGTGCATTTTAACCTTCTGTCGGCCATGTGGAATTTTGCACCTTCCATCAGCAACTTGGAGATCTTTGAACTTCAATACAGATTTTTATATTATTTTGGACTGTACAAAAATCTGAAAAAATTCTTGCATTCTTGCGAAAGTTTTAAGTATCAACAAGTTTTTAGTATCACAGAAGTCAAATTATATTTTACTTTTTTTTTACATATTTAAATTTATCTACCAGAATTTATAATCAAAGTATGGACTGTCTTGAAAGTCCAATTTGGCTGGCGAAGAATTAATATCGCATTCTAATCCCTTGAGGACTAATATTTTCATGCGTTTGGTCCATCAGTCTGTTACCGAGCTAGCTGTTGAGATAGACCTCCAACATAGGGTCTGTTGCTCTTTTTAGCCGCATTCCCCATTCCATTGGCGTTCTCTCCCTTCCGCCAAATCCCGAACGTATACGTGTCCGTTTTAATTGAAACGCGGAAAGCGCAATTAAATACGGCTGAAACGTGACGGCGGGAGCCCCTCTCGTATATCATCGTATATCGCGTTCTCGCGCTGAAACTCCATCAGGCGATTTTGCCTGGATGATCCCGTACCCGGTCTCGCGATGTGGCTCGAGGACAAAGAATAGAGAAACGGAAAACGGATACCTAGGCCGCGCGACAAGCAGAATTCCAGCTGGTGTAAGGTGTGTCATATTCCAGTTAATGTCTCATAGCCTGAGAGCTCCGCGTGCGTACGCACTCGTATACACACGCGTCCACACGCTCACCCACAGGCGTGCAACAGCAACACTTGTACTCACACAATACCCACACACACACATACCCACACACACACACATACCCACACACACACACACACACACACACACAAGGGTAAGACGTTTGAAGCCGACCTCTACCTGTAGTCTTGCCAACTAAGCAAACCGACCAGGCAAAACCGGTGTCGGCACGCTCTCGAACTCCAAGTCTCCAATCCTCCTCTCTTCACCCTCCTCTTCTCTCTCTTTTCACCCTCCTCTTTCCATCTCCCCCTTTTCCCGCTCTCTTTCTCTTTCCATCTCACGCGCTGCTCTTGTGTGTTAAACACTGCCGTCTCTCTTCTCCGTCACCACTCCGTCCTTCTGCGTCCCTGCAATTCTCGGCCGATTCTACCTCGGCCAGGCCAGTCGACCTGGCGATAGAGAAACCGAAACGCGTTCATCGCCGGAACTCTCTCGCTTTCTTTCGTGCCTCGTGATAAAAACGGACCCTCGTGGCCATCGTGTATCCGTTCCCAAATTTTTTTTCAAAATTCAAGTCACAGTTTGAGACAGTCGGAGACAGTAGTGATAGGTAAAAGGCAATATCTTGAAGGGGGGAATTTCGTGAAGGCGGCTACCGCTGCTGGATCATCGGCATACGCACGCGAAGGCCGTGTGCACGCGCGTGCGGCACGAGAGGAGATTCGACGTGCATCTTGGTGCATCTGTGCCGTGTACGTCTACTATGAGGGCCTGTGGAACGTAGTGCTTGGTGGTGTGAAGCGTGGTCTACGTGCGTGTGCGATCTCCGCTCCATGGTGTGGATGGGCAATCGGCATGCCAATATATCGGTACCTGCGTACGTGTGGAGTCATCCAGGAATCTCCAAGTTTATCGGTCCAACGTGCTCGTTGATCGTGCTCGGTTTAACGTGCGTTTCCACTACGTTCGGTTTGCCGCGTAGCCAAGTTAATTTACAAGAGGAGGAGGAGAAGGTCCGTGCTCCAGACGCGAAACGTTAGAAGTGTGAAATCGGTTGCCTTTCTTGGAAGAGCTTGAATCTCACCGTCTCGAAGAAGTCGATAATCTCTCGTAACTCCTGGCGGACAATTTGTGTCGCATCCTCGAGCGACTCGAATCGTAATTTTCGACGAATCCGAGACGCGTCTTCAAGGCTGGAGCATCGGGCGCGATCTCGATGGTGCACTGAGAAAAATATTCTGGTTAGGTTATCAACAAGAAGTACAAATAAAATTTTCATCATACGAATCAGAATGATTATTACATAAGAATTGAAATCGGCAATGGTTATCAGAAGTGAATTTTCGATTATTTTGATTGAATGCTTGATATAAAGTTAACTTATAAATACCTGATTTTTCTACCTTTCTAGTTGAATCTACAAGAATTCCAATTAATACAACAAGACTTTTTCTCCAGTGTGACGGTTGCGTCGATCGCGGCGGGATATAAACGAGATATAAACGCGAATCGCGAGATATCAAATCTCGAGTAGATCGACGAGCGAGAAGTTGTCCTGGTCCGTGTCGGCGATTTAAATCGCGGTCCGGTTTAGGCGGTTTCGTTTCAGGCAACCGTGATGCGGGTAGCCGGTCGGCCGGGAACCTGTTTTTGTGTCGACGGCCTTCAGTGAGTTTTTGGAAATGCGCTTCCGGTCGACAGCGATGACGACGACGGCGACGGCGGCGGGGGGGCGGGGCACGGGGGTCCACGAGAGACGAGGGATTCCTCGGGAAAGGGCCGTCGCCGTCATATAATTATATATATATATATATACATCGCTCGAAGCCATTCTCGTTACTGAAATTATCGCGCTTGACAATTTCGTTGCGTTACGTTACGTTAACTTATCAATGCAATTAGGAGATTTCGTTATTTAGATTGAAACATCAATTTCTTTCTCCCCATCTATCTATCGCTCTCTTTTATTATTATAATATTATTCTAATCATCTCGTAATATTGGCAAAATCATTAAAATCACTCATTAAATGTTAAGTGCGCAGCAGGAAGAGGAAGAATTTTGTAATTATTCGCAGTATTGGTGAATAAAAGTTATGATGATTTTTGGTATAACTTTTTATAATTGTGCGAAGAAGAGTGTACTCTTGAACTAAACAATTAATTTTTCGATCGATAGGATTCTTCTTCAGAAAAAGAATTTCTGAGTAAAAAAAGAAACGTTACTCTAAATCGTGGGAATAGGAGCGAAATTATTGACCTGAGAAACGTCTTGCGATTGGAATGTGCATTCAATGCGGTCAATAGTTTTCTTCCTTCGATTGAGGACAACATTGATCAATGAAAATAAGGAAGGAAAGCATTTTGAATTTCAAAGAGAGCTAAAGAAGCGATATTTCCTCATTAAACCATATGAAAAAGTAAAATTTTCTTAAAATTAATCAAAAAGGACATAGTAAAAATTTTTCCTATTTATATTAAAACTAGTCTTTGTCAGAAGTTTTATGTTGAATTTCGAACATATCTGAGTGTTAATGTAATATATGATTTAGATAGTTATTTAGATAGTTGTGTTAAATTAATATTAAACATTTTTTTAAATAATACGGTTTATTGTGCAAGTGAACAAATAATACAAAAATAATGTATTTTAAGACGTACATTCTAAGATAAATGAATGAAAAATTTTAATTAATTTAATATATTATAAATGTTAGTTTTACTTTAAAAAAAAATATGTTGCCACAAATTTATTTATGAATTGTATCAGAGTTGATTTTTGTGTTAATTTCTTACATAATATTTATGTTATTTCTTAACGTCTTTATCTAATATTGAATGAATTATTTAAGATTTATGAAACGTGTTAAGTTGGACATAAATTTTTCAACTGTGAACGTAAATGAAATGTGTAGCTTGTTGTTAAATATTTCGAAAAACTGCAAAAGTATTTAATACTTTGACCTGATCAAATGCTTATTGTTGCTCATTGGATTTTAGTTTTTTCTTTTTTCTCGTAGAAAAATACACATTGTACACAAATAATAATTATTTGTTTCAAATATTTCAAAAATTTACATATCTGCAAATCTATCATAAGTGCATCACGAGCATCAAATTTATATTCAAAATATATTCTGAATCCTGGAAAATTAAATATTTTAATTAAGATGATTAAATTAAAATAAATTTGCTTATTATACAAAGTCGTTTCTTTGATCAATTTTATAAAATATTGTTCAAAAGAAAATATTATAAATTTTTGTTTTGAATAAATATATTAATAACATTTTCTAAAATTTATAATAAGTATATTTTAAGATTGTTATCAAAGAAATATTTTTTATTAAAGATAATTGTTCGTTAAAGATAATCATTACTTAAAAGAAAGAAAGTAAATTGAGTAATTACTTTTCTTAGAAATAGAATAATATTTGTGTGTGTATCGTTCTTCAAGCGAGAAGCTTATTAGCAAAAAATGCATCATTTTTCCGAGGTAATTGTGGCGCGTGTAATTGCACACTTTATAATCAAAACCAAAACGAATCTATGAGAAGAAAAATCGCAATTTCAGTTCTCTGGAAAAAAGCTGGAAAAAAATACCAAGTGGTAGAAAATTTAGCTTCAAATTTAGGTCCAAAACGCGCTGGAAGAAAATCTCTCTTGATGCAGTGACAGATGCATCTCTCTGGGATCGTCGAAAGAATCGATTTGAAAGATTGGGACGTTCGAGAGGCCTTCGAGAGGCTCGACCCGCGTGGTTTCCGAACGAAATCGAGCGCTTCACGCTACGTCGCGTCCGAAGCCCGACGTGCAAGGGAAGAAAAAGAGGCGTGCATTGCACGAGTGGCTTGAAACGACGAGGCTTGTTGTGTCGTACAGCCGTGGCTGCGTGACCGAGCAAGGCGAACGGGAGCGAGTGTATCAAGTCTCTCCTCGTGCACGGAGAACGGCGTGAACGATCAACGAGGAAGGGAAATTCGCGACGACGAACAGAGAAAAACGGGTCAGTCGCGAATCTCGGAACCACGGAGATCCTCCTGAGTCCTGAAGCGTGATATCGATTATCGAGCAAAGATTGAAATTTGCCACGTTTGAAATTCGTCTCCTCGACAGGAGACACGGTGCAAGTGTGATCTCGCGTTCTTCTTCGATTTTCTTGATTGTGAAATCGAGGCGATATCGAATGAAGTCTGAGATAGGAGGGAAACGTACGAGACAATCGGAGAAATCGTAAAGTATTGGCACATCCCAGCGACATTCGTTCCTCTACTTTCAGAACAACTTCTCTTTACATTGTTTTTTATTTAGTATCGTGTAAATTATTCTCTTTAGTATTATTCCATTTGTTATTTAAATTGTATTAAAATCTAGATTCACACACAGCACTATTGCTGATGTCTTACATTTTGAGGTACTAAATTACACTGCGCTCACGTTTATTTTATAAATTTACATTCCACATTTCATCCGTAAGTTTTTTCTTACAATTATACAAAAATTATACGAAAAGAAACATGGTAAAAAAACATTTTGTATTTATTAAAATCGATCCTTAAAGAAGTCACTTTTAACAACTAAAGCTTATTCTACAATGTTGCTCTTTGTTCCCTGTTTCTTGTTTTTTATCTTTTGCTTTTTTCTCCTTTGCAACCGTTTTATTTTGCAACAATTGTATTTTTTGCTACGTATTTCTTGTTTCTTTCGAAGTTCGTTAACTTTTATCTCGGGCGATGTAAAACAAAAAACTGGATAAGAAGCAAAAAGATAAAATGTAAAAAATAACAAAAGGCAAGAAACAGGAAACAAAAAGCGTTGTAGTACAGGCTTAATGGACTCGAAACAATCGTATAATACTAAAGATGTTTTTCTCGATCGTGACCTAAAATTTATTTGGTCCATGCGTTTAGAACATCTCTGCCTTGTTTTGCGAATTTCTCCGATCAGTATAATAAATGGGATTCTTCTTCGCGCTACACATTCTTGAGTCATCGTTGAGTCGTCTTGTCAATATTATAAAACTGTAAATAATCTCGTGTTGAGAGAAGACAGGAGAGAGAGAATTGATGTTTTTTTCTTAAAGACGGAAATTAAGTAATAACGAAATCTGAAAGACGGCGAATATCTGTTTTGATCGTTAATCATTAGTGTTGCACAATATCAAAGGAGAACGACATAAAAGCAGCAGACCGATCTCTACAAATTCCGGAGCAATTTCTTCAAGATTACTTTCCACGAAGAGAGGCGTGAAGAGGCATCAAGAAGTGGTGAATATTCGAGTGTCAAACGTGTGTTCTTTCCTTTCCAACGGAGAACGTCGATGACGAAAGAACTGTAATATTGATGATTATTGCATAATTCCATTTTTCCGTTTAACGGCAGGACGGCGAAGCTTTAAACGCAGCAATCACTTTTGCGCAAGAATTGTACCAACTATTGATTGGCGATCGCGCGATCAGCGCGATTACTACGTGATACATACGGTCGTGTAACAATGCGATCGCGGCGGAGTTGTCTACGAAGTAAAATCGATCCGTCAATTCCACGTGGTTCCACGTAAAGATACGGACGTCCAAGAGAGGAAATGCTCCAGGGATCGCGAATGATCGACGGAAGTGCGCGAGGGAGCGGCCCGTGAGAGAATCATCCTAGTGGATCGCGCGTACAGGAGGACTGGGAACGTCTTCTTCGCGTTAGGAGGATGGACAGGGGCGATAACAATATTGTCGGAGTTGGAAGTGGTGGAAGTGGCGGAAGTGGCGGCGGTGGAGGCGGTGGAAGCAGTGGAGGCGGCAGCGGCGGCGGCGGCATCAGCGTGGGTTGTCACGTGGGAAATTCTGGATCCCCGCCGAACTCCACCTCGTCGACCCACGGCACGATGCACAACTCCTCCGGCGGGTTCGACGGTCAGGTAGCGCATCCCGAGATCTTTAAATCCGATTACGGAAAGTCTTGTATAAATATTTGCACAGTCGTTATATAACTTGTTCCCAAATCATTCTTGGCAAATTCGATTGTCACAAATCTTGGAGAGTCTCCTAATTCTCTCGAAATCGTTTCTCGATTTTATCGTTCCCGTTGCGGTGCTTACTATTATAAAATCAAATTAATGTTCGAAGTTGAAATTCGAGCGATCGTTACTTGATTTACATCAGAACTATTTATGCCCATTTCCACCAACGTAGATTAACTTTAATCTCGTTCAATTTTGTCTCTACTCTTTGTCTCTTTCTAATCTTTTAAACTAGAAAAAGACAAAGAGTAAGTTGAATCGAGATTAAACTGTATTGGTGGAAAAAAGGTATTAGAAGTCTTGGTGAAAATTTTTCTTGGACTTCTTTATAAAATTATTTCAGATTTTTATATAAAATCAAAAATTTCTGTATACTTTTTAACTGCTTAAAAAAAGTTCTCAGATTTTTTTGTCTGAAAGTTCTTTTGAAAGTCTACATCTTTTCTGAAATTCTTTATATAGAGTAAATATAAATATCGCTTAAGGAGAGCCTAACCAAAATTTCTGTATTTTATAACTTTTTAGAAAATTTCTCAATTTTTTTAGTGCGAATTTTTCAGACGATCTGAAAAAGTTTGCATTTTTTTTTTAAATTCTTTATGAATTCTGAAATTTTCAGACATTTCTATTATTTCTCATTTTATAATTTCTAAAAAAATAAACTTATAAAATCTAAATAGTTTAAAATATTTCTCCAAAGTTTTCATAAATTTAAAGTATGACAAATTCTTAAAATTTATGAGATATTACAAGAATTTTTTTCACCGGGGAAAGAAGAAACGTTGCACTTACGTTTGCATATGAACTGATAGGAATCGAGGTGTGCCTAGAAGTCGTAAGTGATGAATACGGCACATCGTGGTTTTGTTTTATTGATGTCACGATAGTCAATAACGGGGATATTTATTAAGATACTGTCTCTTTCTTTCTCTTTTCTTCTATTACTTCCATACTATTGCTTCCATTCAAGTTTATCCTGTACAAGATACCGTACCTGATCGAATACGGGATTAGAAATAACTTTACTACGTGTCGCGTACACGAGGGTGATAACTCTGCCATTTGATACGGGATATTGGATTATCTGACGATCGCTTTCCCGCGCAGGAGAAGATCTCCTGTAACACGTGTTCTCAAGTGATTCACAAGTCCATCCGGGGACTAAATTTATCACAGCAAATTACAGGACTCGGGCACGTTTTAACGACGAAAGTCGCCGGTCACGCACGACCCATTGTTACAACCTCGCCAAAATTAATCTAATTATCGTGCCTTAACGCTCGATGCTCGATGATGATTATCGTTAATTTAACCGGCGCGTATTTCAATGAAAACACGCCACGGAGCTAGGAATACACGCGGCTTCGCGGAATGTGTATAATTACACCATTGTATTCGCTTCCATGTATGTAGTGAATGAATTATGGCTTTTAATTAGGCAATGCCGTCGTCTTCTAATCGCTGGTTAAACGTTGTCTCATTATGCGCGTAAAAATAAAATGTTAATTTATGCGAAGTACCGTTACATTTTTATCTTTATTTCGACATAATTAAGAGATTTGGTGAATGTAAATTTCATACCAATGTAAAGTTCATATCAATGGAATAATTTTACTGAAGTGTCTAAAACTTTAACTATAGAAATAAATTTGAAAATAATTTTGTTGGATCATGTTAAAATAATTGTGTAGGACACTTAAATATAAATATATAATATATGATCAAATGCTACAGAAAGTTTTGATATTTTAGCAAACTCATCTTGAGCGTTATATACAATTTATATTTTAGTGGTCTAATAAAATTATTTTCAGATCTAACTAAATTTGTAGATACTTTAGGAAAACTGTTCTTTTTGTATAGCGATTTCAGACTTTTCGTTAATCTTGTTGTATGGAATAGAAGCAGGAATAAAGACTTCAATACGCTTTGATCGCCAACTATTATTACCAAGATGATTTAAGGTGTTGTCGCGTGATATGACAGTGTGTCTTAGGGTTTGTACGATATTATCTTATTTAAATATATGACTAATAACTGGGCTTATCTCTATTTGATATTAAGAGATGATGTAAGTACACGAAAGCGTGCCTTTTAGCATAATATTATTGTAATCATTTAATAATAATATGCCAACTGACCATAGCGATTGTATCACTAAATGTATCTGTAAAGACGTTTATATGACGACGTTAGCAAGAAACGCGATCAAAAGTTATCGATAATATAATATACAGAGTATACTGTTTTTAGACATCAAAATATCTCGAAAACAATGCATTAAAAAAATATTTCAAATAAAAGTTGTAGAGTTTGGAGAAGGCTATCAGATGAGCTACTTAGATTTTAGATCTAATAAAGCTCAAGTTGTATTTTAAATAAGAGAACTTTGAGCGCTATTTTACTCCTATTGGAGACTTAGCGAAAAATTATCACGAACAAATTTTCTTTTTTTTTTTCCAATACAAATCTTCAGTAAAGCGTAGGCATTTCTATTAAAAAATTTAACTTATGTCTTATTGGCCTTCAAAGTGAGCTCTGGACTCAAAATCTAATTCATCTGACACCCTTCTTTGAACCCTACAACTTTTATTTAAAATATTTTTTTGCAAATGCACTGTTTTCGAAATATTTTGGTGTCTAAGTTAAAATAGGACATCCTGTATAATAGGGATCTCTTTAAATAATGTTTATCTCTCTCTCTCTCTCTCTCTCTCTCTCTCACACACACACACACACACACACACACACACACACACACACACACCAGTTTTATTCATATACATGAATTAAATATTATTGGCACTAGCAATGGATGAAAACACGATAATAATTTGCAATCTTTCCGATATCTTTGAATAAAATATTATTAAAGTAAAAAGAGAGTATAAGAATTAATTACAGAAATATTCAATTAGTTTTGAATAAATTAAAGCATCAAATACAATTACTTATTGAAACCAATTTCATTTTTGTGATATGGAAGAATAATGATAACTTTAATTATATGTTTCATCTGGTGAAAAAAGTGTCTCATAATATTTTAAAAAATTTTTTATATTTTAAATTTATAAAGATTTAAAAAACAAATAACTTAAATTTTTTCAAATTTTATAAATTTTTTTCGAAGAAAGAAATTAGATCTCTGTTAGAAGTTATATTATTAATTTTTTATATCACAAAAATATAATAGAATTTTAGAAACCTTAAAATATTGTAAATTCGAAATATATAAAGAATTTTAAAAAGATTTCTTAGAAATATTTTTTTACGCAGGTGTTCTAATTTGTATAAAAAAATCTAAGAAATTTTCTAAAAAGTTATAAAGTTTAAATACACTCATATAAATTGGAAGTTCTAAAAGAATTACGTGAAGAATTCTGAAAAAAATTTTTCACCGAAGTCAATGAAATATGTTAAAAAATAGTTTTTCGGAAAGTTTAATTATATTCTAGAATTATTAAACAATATTTTTTCAGTGTTGGCCAATTATTTAATATTATCTTATCTTCTTTTTCATTTAAGACTGGTGACAGAGGATGGGAGATCCACCATATTAAGGTGACCAGAGTCCCAGGTTATGGCTTTGGAATAGCTGTGTCAGGAGGTTGTGATAATCCTCATTTCACTAATGGCGACCCAGCGATTGCAATCTCCGATGTGCTCAAAAACGGCCCAGCTGAAGGCAAATTACAGTAAGTTCTACCACAGCAAATAGCAATAAATTTTTTTTATGCATTTTGCATTATTTAATATGTATATAGAATGGTTTCTCTTTTTTTAGTCCATATAAAGATTTCTTACAATCTTTTATTTATAATTTCTTATTTATTAACACTTTTCCATTGTCGTTGACAATTATATCTTAATTTATGTGAAAACTTTTTAGTTGGAATTGTTTATAAAATGAAAAGATTATTGCAAATTAATAAGAATTGATTCTTAGTCTTTGGGTTACTTTTTTAAGGAAAATTTAGCATTGTCCGGTATTTGCCAGTTGCGATTTTTAATTTAATATAATCCTTGTAATTAGCAAGATTATTATTTGAAAATGTATATATATATATCGTTAATAGAGTGAACGACCGTATTATCTCCGCCAATGGAAAATCGTTGGAAGGCGCCGATTATGCAAAAGCCGTGCAGGTTCTGCGGGATTCTGGTTCTACCGTTTTACTAGTTGTTAAACGAAGAGCTTTCTCGAATTCACCCAGTTGTTTAGGCAGCGGAGTACCTCAAAGTCACCGGCTTACACTCACGCGAAACAACAAAAAGGATGGTACGTAATTAGACGGCATGTAACACTTGTGCGAAGAAGGTCTCAATATACATACATATACATCTGGCTTTCGATATCTTTGTCAATTTCGTAATCCGATTTCGTAATCCAATTAATCTCATTTAATGTAATTTAATCTAACTTGTTTTAATTGAATACAATTTAATTTAACTTTTTGAGTTGATATTTAATAAATACGATTTCTCACTGAATCTTCAAGCTTTTTATTCAGCTCTTTATTATAATTTTTATCTTTACAATGTGTGCGAGACAAGATGCAGTAATTTACTGCCTTGATTTCTAGACTTCGGCATAGTTCTGGGATGCCGATTGTACGTGAAGGAGGTTACGCGAGAGAATATCGGAGTGAAAACCGGGGACGTGTTAACCCGAATAGGTAGCGTCGCTGCCGACAATATGAGTCTGAAGGAAGCTAGAAAGCTGATGGACCAGTGTAAAGATAGACTCTCGATTGTAATTACGCGAGATAGCTCGTGCTGTCATGTGCAGCAACAAGGTAAAGGGGATAGTGGTGAATACCTGTCGGGCGCAAGTTACAGTAGTCAGAACTTATACGTTCCGCCACCCACGAGGCAGCCCTTAGAAGATAAGAGTAATCTCGTACCAAGGGGCCGCTCGCGGGGTCCGCTGATGGACGTATCCCTGAGTCAGCTAGATCTACCAGCTACGCCCACCGTGGATCCACCTAGACCACCTCCACCGAGAGCGGAAGGTACGTATCGCGATATGGCCGATCATTTCGTATGTTCAAATAGTATAAATAGTATAAAAATCTAACTAAAAGATTGGTGCTGACAAAAATCTCAAAAAGTTCTCAAGCTGATTTCAGTATTAAACTTAATAAAAAAATCTAGTGTACTATTTTTACATTTTATTGTATTTTTAAATATCTTAATATAATTTATATGATTTTCTTAATATCTTAAATATTTAGTAAAATCATTTTTAATCTGATAAATAAAATGATCACCCACAAATGATGAGTTTCGAATTTTATGTATTATCCAATATGGATGACATAATGTTGTAAAGTGTTAAATAAAACTTTAATAACTATACGTTTACATTATTATTTTTTTTACTAATCTCGGATCTAGTGTAAAATAATATATTAGTTTTATTTTTCTTTATAAAAAATTTCATTCGACGTTATCTTTCTTTAATCTTTTAATGCTATTTTAATGAAATGCTGTTACTAATTATCTGGATTGAAATTATCTTAATCAAAATAAATGTTTTCGAAATTGATAACATTAATAATGAAGATCGTTTTCTTTTTTTTTTAATCCGCGAATTTTCCGCTTTTTTTTACGTAATGTGCTATTTCTTTTTATAGATTATTATAGTACGCGTAGACAATTGTACGATGAAGATTCGGTTTCGCCTCGGACGAAACAGCCAATGTAAGTAGATAAAGTTTTATTCTGTTTCTTTTAATTAGACAATATGCAATGGTTACTTTAATATTACGTATGTATAGGCCGGATCCTCGATTCATTACATTTCAAAAGGAAGGATCCGTAGGCGTACGATTAAGCGGTGGCAATGAAACCGGGGTCTTCGTAACTGCAGTTCAAGCGGGAAGTCCTGCATCTCTTCAGGGTCTTCAGCCAGGAGATAAAATTCTAAAGGTCAGTTAACAATTCGTGATAAGTACTTATTACCATTTATTTACATTTAGACAAACTAAATCCATGTTCAAGACTTCAAAGATTCAAACGTGACGAAAAGTAAAGTTAATGAATCTAACAATATCATTTATCTTAAATGATTCTTTTATTGGAATAATTTTAATTTTAAATTTTATTAGAGTTTAAAGTGTTGAAAGTATACATTTAAATAATTCTGCTCAAGATTCTCTTACAATTATAGATTTTACAAAAATCTTTTAAAAGAGATTTAAAAAAAATTTCCAATTAGAGATTCTAATTGGATCTATGTATCGAAAATTTATAAAGAAATGTAAAATTTTTGCGACAGATAAATGATATGGATATGAAGGAAGTCACGAGGGAAGAAGCCGTACTATTTCTTCTTAGCTTGCAAGAACAAATCGATCTTATCGTGCAACATCGACGTCAGGAATATGACCAAATTGTTGCATCCGGCAGAGGCGACTCTTTTCACATAAAGTAAGTGACATTTATGATATAAATTAATAATCTTAAAAAATATTTGTTTAGAATAACCAAACATACAAAATTTAGTCAATTCGACGGAAAGATAATTTAAAGTTGATCCTTTAACTCGCAACTCCTTGTATCTTATACTTTGTTTTATTCTGTGATCTACTTTGACATCGTTATTTTATTATTAATTTTAATTTCTAACTCATGATTTAAGAATTCTGCCAAATATTAAAGACATTTGTTTTGATGACTTTTTTACTTCTTAGACTTACGATGTTTTCGCGGTTTGACAATGTTTCGAATTTATTTATTTTGATAATTCTATTAGTTTGATAATTGTACAGCGAAAATTTTTGTTAACTACCAATTCTATATATTTGAGGGTCGAAATATCTGTACTTTTATTGTACTAATATACTTGATACATACGATTACTTTGTGTCGGCTCGTATAAATTTATTTTTTAATTTGCGATTTACTTCTTCGGAGCTTTATTTCTTTTTTTATATGTCATTCTAAATTTAGTTCAATGAAAAATGATTGACTTACAAGATATCTCTGTGAAATGCGCAGAACTCATTTCCATTATGAGCAACCGCAGAAAGGTGAGATGAGCTTTCGCAGTGGCGACGTCTTTCATGTGGTGGACACTCTTCACAACGGCGTCGTAGGATCCTGGCAAGTTTTCCGAATTGGACGAAACAATCAAGAGGTACAAAAGGGCATCATACCTAATAAGGCTCGGGCTGAGGAACTTGCAACCGCACAGTTCAACGCTACGAAGAAAGAGATGAGTGCCAACGAGAGCAGAGGTAGCTTCTTCAGGAGAAGAAGAAACAGTCACAGACGCTCGAAATCTTTAGGAAGGGTACGAATGCAACAAACTCTTTTTATCTATCTTTATATATTATATGTATAATATAAAATTATAATCTAATATAGATTTTTTTTATATTGTATATGTATTTCATTTAAATGTTATTTTATTTTTTTATATTATATGTTATAAGTGTTAAAAAGGATTAAATAACGTTTTTTTAGGTTTTCACGGGTATTATCTTTAAAGATACCAAAAGATTTGTGGTTATCGTTTGTATATTGTGAACCTTGCCCTTCACTTCATCAAGGCGATACAGTATCAGTGCGCTCCTCGCCTTGATGAAGTGAATGGCAAGGTTCACAATACGTTAGCATTAGCAATGGATAAAAACAAGGCCATAATCAGCAAACTTTTTATCTTTTAAGGATTAAATAACTTTGTATCTACATTAATATCTGATTAGATTAATTTTCATGTTTCTTCTACATTTTTTAGGACCATTGGGATGACGTAGTGTTCTCTGATAGCGTAAGCAAATTTCCGGCTTACGAACGTGTGATCTTAAGACATCCTGGATTTGTCAGGCCTGTCGTTCTCTTTGGACCTGTAGCCGATCTTGCTAGGGAAAAGCTTTTAAAAGATTTCCCTGATAAGTTCACTTCGCCACGTAAGTAAATATATACTTTGTAAATATATATTTACTGTTTACTGAATAAACTATGTTATACTTTCGAAATAGATATTGCTGAATATTGAATATTTTGAATATTTTGATGAATATTAGAAATGGAAAGTCAAATGGAAGATGGTACGGGAAAGAACACCAAAACATCCGGCATCATTCGCCTGAGCGCTATCAGGGAAGTGATGGACAGGGGCAAACATGCGTTGCTTGACATTACTCCGAATGCCGTGGATCGTTTAAATTACGCTCAATTTTATCCGATCGTCATTTTCCTAAAGGCCGAAACGAAGCAAGTCATCAAAGAGATGAGAGCTGGCATACCAAAGTAAGAATGATAGCGAGATAAGATCTCTACTTTTCCCTTCCAAAATTCTATATACGACGTATGTACGATTACAGATCAGCCCACAAAAGCAGTAAAAAACTTTTGGAGCAGTGTCAAAAGCTTGACAAGATCTGGGGACACGTATTCAGCGCGGTGATCACGCTCAATGCACCGGAAGCTTGGTACCGGAAGCTGAGAGAGCTCATCGATCGCCAACAGCAAAGTTCGCTGTGGATGAGTCAAACCAAGGTAAAGCAATTTAGTTAACGTACAAGTTGTATTGCAGAATATGCGTGTTGTTTGCCCTGTTTTACTTTAATTAAGTATAAAAATGTTAGTAAGAATGAAATTACTGAAAATATAACTATGTTGGGATGGTTTTTTTTATTCCCTTTTTCTCTTTCCATTCTCTATTTTCACTTTTCTCATGAATATCACGGATTTTTCATTGCTCGACGTAATATATGCTATATTGTTCGACGATCTTAGGCATAATTTGGGTCTGTTCATTGTAGCCGATATATAGCCGATACACGGTGTGGGACCTATCGCATCTGCCTGTATACGCTCACACCTTATCTCCCATCCTCCCACCTCCTCCACTTCCCAACGATAACGTGTATTACGACGAGAACAAGAACCATGACATGCTTCTGTCACCTCATCAATCAATATCATCTTTCATGGGAAAATTCCCACCACTTCCGCAATCGCCTCCAAATTCGGGCGTCATCCGTGAGCAATTTTTCGGCTATATATAAATCCTGCTTGCTTTAACTCTTTAACTGCAAAATTTAAAACAATATTTTATAATAATATTTTAGCGTTTAACGTGCTCCTTGTTGAGCTAAATCAGTTATTGCAGTATTTCATACAGAAACGCGACATATGTATATCAGTTAAAGAAACAATTGATTTGACTGTTTAAACATATTAAAAATAATAATTAAGTTAACATTCAAGTATATTTGTTTAAACAGTTAAAGAGTTAATTTAGCATGTTTTAAGTATGCATTTCTTCACTTTGCATGGCTGTATCTATCTTAATAATCTATTTTCTCTTTCCAAATTTGTCAATTCAGAAAAAGATGTTGAAACTCTCAACTCTAGCCGTTTGACAATATAAAGTATTTTCTCAGTTTTATTGCAATAAAAATAAAAAAGAGGAAAATATAGTAATATAATTTAAAGATGAGGCTAAAGTTATTTTGCTAAATAGCAAAATTGTTAACTCTTATGAATTGAACTAATTAGCAAAATAACTAAAAATGTTTATTATAAAATCGCCAAAATTTTCTCTTTTTTTTTATCATAGCTAATATTTACAAATATTTTACTTTTTTGCGCAAGCTTGCTGAAGAAAATAGTTTTTTATATGTCTGTGTTTTATATGTCTGTGAATGCGTGCTTATCATGCTATCATACTTCTACTTTATTTCCTTCGCAAATCGTTTAATTTGTAGTATGCTTAGAAAGAACAATTAGAGATATATTATTGTTCTAAGAAAGCATATTATAAATTTAATTTTTATACAAAGTATCCATAAAAACAACTCATTCATGGCTGTCAACTGGCTGTTCGTTGATATTCGAATAACATATATCCATTGTGTCGTTGGATATTAATTCACACACCATATGTACCGTTTGCCTAACGTGATGTCCTTTGTGATCTGCGCTCGTAGCCGGAAGAAGCTCTCTCGGATGACTTCCTATTCCCGATGACTTCTCGCCTCTCCTACGCTTCCTCTCCGGAGAGCGATTTGGAGCTGAGCCCAGCACCCGTTATCCCTGGTACTTTGGGTCCACCATCGCGGTTAAAAAGTAGTTCCGATCCGAGTATTGCTACTCAAGACGATACTACTGCACCGCCACCGTATTCGACGAATTATCAGGTATAATATTTTTAGATATATCTAAAAATAGTTACTTATCTATTAGATTTGATTTACATTTTGTAAATAAAAAAAAATTATTTCTTATTTAGAGCATATTGAATGCGTTCGATAAAATTTATTATGAGTATACTAGGAATTTGATAAAATTATTCAATATACAGTATAATAATTGATACAAGCACTCGTGTACGGGAAGAATAAACTATTATACATTAAAATAATGTTATTTTACAATTTTTTATTTAGTTTGCTCTTCTTGCGCTATTTTTTTCCTCTAAATTCTTTTCTAGGTAGAAATGTACATATAATATCTCTAATAGATTTCTTCACTTCTAGCAATCGTTCGAACAGCAGAAGAGAAGATCCCAAGGAGTAGGCGATAGTAAATACGGCTTCTCCTTATCCGGTCAAAGGAGCAATCAGTCTGGCTCGCCGGAATATCTGGGCAGCTCCTTCGAGCCTAGATCTCCTCATCATAGTCCACCGGACCTTCCACCACGAGTTGATCGAAATGCAAAGCCGATTAATCAAACGCCACGGGGAACGATAGGGCGATCCGCTCAGGAACGTCTAGGAGTGAATAAAACTGACTCAATTCTAGATATGGGGAATTACATCAATGCGACTCCTCACAAAGCAAATGCTACATCATCTTTGGAACGGGCTCAACCGAAAGCGGTAAGCGATATTTCTTCTTTCTTGACGTGCATATCATAACTCCAAATAAATCACGCTATTCAACTGTAAGATACATTTATGCTCTCTTACATAGGGAAGTTACGACAGTATGTCTTCCTATGATTCGTACAACAATACTAATGGGAACGCGAACTATGGGATAGCGAATTTAAACACGTCGACAGGTCGTTTGGGCCCAAATGTACCTGATGATCTCAAAAGCAGCAACACACCAGCGAGAGCGCACGATCCGTATAGATTCACTAGATCTACAGTTCAGCCCATTTCCACGCAGGACGCTCAAACGCGAACTGATTATGCCAAATATAGGTGTATATTTAACACACGCAATAAATTAAAATATATACATTTATTTTATATATACATCTTTCTTGAATATTTATTGATGTTTAATTTAGAATTTAGAAAGAACTTTTTATACTTATACCTTTTTCTTTATAAGATAAGAATATTTTAAAGAATTTTTTTAATATCTTGAAATCGTCTTTTTTACATAGAATAATATTATAATTAATATTATTTTTTTTTATTTTTTTATGAAATTTTTTATATCTGTAATGTCTAAGTGTAAGTTTGTAAATTCTAATACGAGATAATTTCTTGTGTTTACAGCCGATCCACCGATTACAAATCGATACCAATTTCACAAAACAAACCGCCGGGCACTTATAAACCGATTCCACCTCCAAAGCCGAAGAATTACAGGCCACCTCAAGCGTCGCTTGCACAAACGGAGAACAACGGAAACGATGGGAGTAATTCATATCAACACTCGAAGAGTTATTCTATTGCTACGTCACATGTACATAATGGGGTAATTATTATTTTAAATATTATAAAGATGATTACTCTTTCTTTTCATATTATTCTTATTATTGTTATGAATGTCTGCTGCGATTCGCAATTCAATGAAAACTAAAATGCGATCGATAAATACTTATTATATCACGGGATCGTTGCAATTTTATGTAAATTTTTCTATTTAGGTAGAAAGCAACAGTAACGTGCAACGCAACAGCGGTCAGTATTACTACAACATCCCGCCACCCGGTCGTCACAACGACGGAAATATTGTGAATTCACATCACAATTTAAGTCATCTTACGTCGCCGACACACAGCCACAGCCTCAGTCACACACATTCTCACTCAAGTCCACCGGTAACTACCACACATTCCCACAGCAACAGTACCGGCCAGATCAGTCTCGGTTTGCCTCATAACCGGAACAGTACGAATCACAATGGATATATGCACGGTAATAACCACGCTCCCGCAGGTCCGCTCTATCCCACCGCTAATCCTGGGCACAATAGGGAACCCAGCGGTCTGGATCTGGCTGGTAGCCGAGAGCAAAGAGGAAGCGCTTTCGAACTCTACCGAAAGCCGGTCCATCATTACAATATGAGGTGAGTGTAGGCGTGAATAGAGAAGAATTTACTCGGAAGAGAAAACTGAAGAATGCAGCGATAATCTCGCTCATATTTTAAGAACGTGAAATGATCGATCTTGTCCTTTGCACGGGCATTAATATTTTTAAAAGCGCAAAATCTTGGAATATGAAGGAATTAAAAAAAGATTCTCCTATTAATTAGAAATAATATACGATGTTAATTATGCGATACAAACCGGTTTTTTTTACTTTTGCAATCTTTCTTTAGTATTTTTCAATCCCGTCGAATGTAGTTCAGTAGGAATGTTGTTATATGTTACAGTTAACGTGTATCCTGATGCAAGACTAATTATATTAGAATAAATTAACGAATTTATTGGAGTGTGCAGAGGAATGAATCGTGCAATGTTGTAAACATAGATAAAAGAAGAAACGAAGTTGTGCGTTAGCTAATACGTAATATTACGAAGAATATGTGCCTTTTAAAAAAATTAAATTTTGATTATAAAAATATCATGACACCAACGAAACGAACGTTTTTTTTTTTTTTACTTAACAAAGTACTTAAATACGTTATACACGAAGAACAGATTTAGAACGAAATAGAGAATTTTTTTTATTATAATAAGAAAGATAATGTGCTAAAGATTATCTTTTTCAATATGTAAGTAGAAATCTTACCATATATTTATGTACCATGAAAGTGAGTTTAAAGCTTATCTTTAATGGTGATACATAAAATACGCGCGTACGTTTAATAAGAATAATGTAGAATAAAGGCAGATGAGTAAGTGCAATGTAACGTAACAATACTCAGTCCATTATACTCCAGGTAAAATCTGTATAGTTATATTAGTTATATTTTCACACATTTTTGCTGAAAATATTAATAACGCCAGATGGATAAAAAAGAGAAAGCAATTTTATAAACTTATTGCGAAAAATGTCAACATAAATATTAACGAATGTTTAACAGTTTACAATATTTACCGCTTATTCTTTAAGCAAATTATAGAAAGAACGCTTTTAATTTGTATGGCAATTATATCTACATTATTGATATATTATTGACGTATGTGATAACGATTAATAAATGAAACTCTCTATTGTTATTGAACAAACGTATAGAGCGTGCCTGACTCTAAATTTTTTGAGGAAATATTTTTATCGATGAGATAAATAAATATAATAAATAAGTATAATGCAAGAAATCAATAATAATACATGACAATATACGTTGTTTTATTATATTGTGTATAACAAAAACATATTGTATATTATTAAATGTTACTATCGCTAGTATAATCATGAATATAATTATGAAAATACAATTAATATAAGTGAAATAAATGTAGGAAATTAAAATTTTTATTATGTATGACCTATAAATGACTAGAAATGATAAGAAAAGGAATTTTTGTAACATATAAGAATTTCATATCCTAAAATTAATTAGAAAAGCATATTTTTCTCATCCAAATATTTGGAGATAATAGTTCTTCAAGAAAAGTTTTTAAAGAAAATATTTTTTCTTTTTTTTTAATCGGGCACGCCCATGATTATTTATTATAAACTGTATTATGTGTCATTAGTAATAAACCAAATGGTCTTTTTAGAAACTAGGTTGAGGTATTATAAAGAGCTTATAATAGCGTTAGATTACAAACAATCTGTGTCATCGTATATCAATACTCTTGCATCACAAATTAAAGCGTAAACAAATTATATTGTTGTTAACGAGGTACGAGAGTAACGTTGAAAAAGAGTAGCATAAATATAATTATAAGTTTGATTATATTGACGTGATTATTATTCATACTATTAAATTTAAATATATGCGATTCATCTCGCGCTACCGTAGCGAGGCTGTAGGATTTATTATATAAAGAAGACTAATGTGGTGTTTGCATGACAGTTTATAAAAAAATAAGAAATTCGAACAAAAATATTTTGAACCCGACACAAATCTCGTTTTTTTTTTTATTAATGAATGGAGGTGTACGATTGAACATGTATGATAATTCCTACATGATTAATGAATGTTTGAAGCTTAATAATTTATTTTAATTTATACCTTTTCCTCTCACTGTGCATATCTTCCTCAATTTCGAACACACGGATTTTCGCTATTACTTTTTAACCGTTCCCGAACAGATTTTTCTTGAACATGTGAAATAAAAAAAACAAATTTTTTTCTTATGAAATATGATTTAAAAAATCTAATATATTTCATATATTCATCTTAATACATTTGCGATTAATAATCGATTCTTTTTAATCACGCGATAGCTCAAAGAAATTGCCACAATTCGGGACTAGAGAACAGTGTCGAAAAATAAAAAAAAATAAAGGGATAAGAAAAAATAATAAAAAGAACCACAATGCAATTATTTTAAAGATTCTGTAATATTTCCGTTTACATATAGTCATAAAGATTGCTAATTCTTTACATAAGATAAAAATAAGAAAACTAGATAATGATAAGCTTTAACAAAATATTCTATTATGCCAAAATATTCTATTATGCCTAATGAAAAACATTTAAAAAAATATCACGTTGAATCTGCTTAATGTCTTTAATGTACATGTATAATTGACTATAATTGGCTAGTTTGGTAGATATTTATAACAATTAAGATCCCGATACACTCAGTTTAACAACGAGCATGATTCGTGGGCAGGATCTCGCATATAATTTATAGACCATATATTTTATAGAATCTATAAAATATGAGGAAGAGATGAAGAAATGCTATTATTATATGGAAAGACGCATACACGATCTAAATATTGAATAACACGTAATTGGTACAGTTGTGAAATATTTGCAATCATACGTTTTCCTAATGATTTGATATTTCAATATATTTATCGACGATATATTTTACGTTGTAAGAATACAATCAGACGAATGTTAGATTCGATTCACTGTACAATATTTGATTAAAAATTTTAATGCACTTTGCGGATATGGACGTAAAACATAGATAAATTTCCATTCAATCATATACGAATCTATTATAATTTGCGACTTGCAAGAATTACGGCAATTTCAATTAATACTTTTTTACTTTTCTTTGTATATAAGCGATCGCGAGATCCCCGTTTAACAACATTCTTATTGTAGAGCAATATTGAAGAGCAAAAATTTCAAGCAAAAATACAACTACGATCTACAATGATTATTGTCAAGTTTTCCCAGAGTATTTGAACGGCACGAATCGGCGATATGGCGATTTCACTTCAATCCCAGCAGCCACTCAGCTACACCGAGATAATAGACGGTTTGTGCAATTCCGAATAACGGCGCTATGACTATCATTCGGCAAGCGCCGCCTTTGAAGAATGCCCTCGGTCCCTCGTTCTTAAATGTCTTCCTACAAGTCGAAAACAATGATTATAAAACTAGATTTTTATTTATAATTAAAATTAAAATTAAAGATAAAATTTCATGAAAATCCATGAAAATCCCTGATTTTCAAAAATAAAAAGGGATCCCCTGAAAATTTTTGATTTTCCAGGTTTCTCCAGATAATAAATATCCTGTAATGAATAAGGAGAATGTTTAATTTTGAGGAACTCACAGTATACAGTCTAACACTCCATTGTACGTTGGATCACCAGGTGCTTTTTTGATAACTTGCAGTCTAGTTTTGATTACGTCGAATGGATTTACCATTAATGCGGCCGTCGATCCGGCGGCGCATCCGGCAAGGAATGAACACCAGAATACAGCTATAATTAGCAGCGACATTATTACTGTTTAATATATTTTCGCTTAGGATCGATCGTGTGATAACATAATTATATCGCTACTTACATGAACCGTCTTCTCGCTTTGGCCCAAGATTATTCAGTCTAGCGAACAGCGGAAAATAAATAACAGAGAATGTTACGTCTCTGAGTGCCGTGGCGCCAGTTCCTTGGTACAACCCCAGTATACCTCGTTTCTTAAGTAGATCTACCGTTAATGACCAAGCGGATACCTTTGGCACAACTTTACCCGCTGTAACAGTAATACGATATGCAATTTATTGTTAGAAGCATGGACAAGTATAATAATTCTAAAATGGATTTATTTTCACGTTTTAAAGAGCGAATCGTGTGAGTCGAACGAATTATATTTATTAATTACATTTTTAATTTTAATTGAAGATATATAGTCATCCATGGTAATTAATCGACATCATAAAAGATACAATAAATAAAATTGCGCGACTGTTGCTCAAAATTGCAAGTTTATTAACAATGCAATAATTGTAAGAAACTTAGATATATGTGAATAGTCTCGCGCATGATAGTCGTGAATAATCTTGCTGGATTCGAGCCGTGGAAGGAGGATCTTAAGAAGTTATTGACTACTTTCGTCACCTTCTTTAGCTGCTATGGCGACTCTGCCAGCGTCTTGCATTTGTATTTTAAGCAGTTCCATCGGAGTGGTAACAATTATTTGGCATGCTCCTGCCAAGCCACCAGCGAGCATTTCACGTTCTATTGGCAATTGTTGTCTGGACAACAGATTAAGAGAGTCCTGGGATCACGGAGTATTGTAAAAAGTTTTAATACATATAAATAAGACTGGCACACGACTTCAAAAAATCAAGAAAAAAAAGTGTTTTAAATTTCAGAAAATTGTTTGGCTGGTGGTAAAAAATAAGTTTGATTGAGATCAATTTTCCCAATTAAAAACAAGTTCGGGCATTAATCTAAAACCGATCAAAACTGATATCTCAAAAGCGATTTTCGAACGATCATCTCGGTCGTTCATTATTATTCAAGCATAATTATCAGTATAGCGATTCAATCGTGTATTATTAGATAAATATTTAAATTGATTAAAAAAAAAGTTAACTACTAAACTTCTCAAAGTTTGTAAGGTAATGTGTAAAATGTTCTGTTCATCATGATGTACCAGTTCGGATAAGGGAGATCATTCAACGCTAGTGGCATGATAAGCAATATATTAAATATCTTAACGGACCGCAGAGCATCAAAATACATTGGCAAAAAACGTAAACGAAGCAAATTGTTAACTTCATAATTCGCAATTTATGTGTAATTCCAATAGAGCGTGATGTAACACGTATACTAATAAAAGCTATAAATAGTCGAAATTATTCAATATATTAGAAAATAACTTTAAATGAAAAAAGCAAATAAGATAAGCTACAATTTATAATTGTAAAATAGAAAATTAACAATTACACTGCATTATACATAGTGCTAGCTGACATTTAATAAATTTTCAGCAATTCTCTATCTCTCTCTTTCTCAATCAGACTATTATTAACTAATTGTAATTTTGTATAGTTTCTGATATGTTATTATCTTGGATTATTTAAAAAAAAAACCATTTCGTAAGGAAGAAAAGGGAAAAGCAAAAATTACCCTGCTCTCGTCGATTGCTTGCGACTTGGTTAGCTAGTTATGGTTGCTTGCACCGTTTGCCAGGTCATTTAACTTGGAAATTATTTGAAACAGGTATCTTCAGTTGTCTAGAATTACAGAATAATATATTTCAATGTGTTTTATAATAATATAAAATTCTGGCATAATAGTGCGAGCTCAACTTCATTCCCTCTTTTTCGTTGTACAGAAATGTACAGAATGAGCTATGCTTGTCTTAAGATTTAATAATACTTTATTATTTTTAATAATAAAATTACCTATTTAGAATCAGAATTATAGAATTACAGTATCTACGAAAATAATAAATAATAACTTAAAATAATCAATTTTTATTAAGGAAATTAATTTTGAGAATATATATATATATTATAAAAAGTACACAATAACTCCGTAAATTTAATCAGCAAAAAGTGAGACATTTCATAAACTCAAAATTAATATTTAAAAAAATACAAGAAAAATGCAATGCCATTTGCATATTCTTGAATATCAAATAAGTCTTATTTCGAATATCGCTGGATTATTTTCAAATATCATTGGATTCACAACAATGTAAAACTTTTTTTTTTAGTTACTGATAATTTTTGGTATATCAAACAGATATACGTATACTTTGTGTGTAATTTACTTGGAAGACAGTGTTAAATGCAAGCAGTTATCGAAACAAATAAATAACAGTAATTAGCAATAAGGATAGATATACTATAAGGTTTTCTAAACAAAATGCTATGATGCTCTGCTGATCAAATGATACAGCACTACATTACTAATTTTTGGAGCTTTCCAATTATGATTTTTTTTTTAAAGAAATATATTGCTGCATATTGTTATATTTTTCTAATTAAACAAAATCATTTAATTAAATTTTGTATTAACTAATACTTCTACGATGATGATAATATTTTTTGATATTAGAGATAATATTTAAAATTTATTGAAATAATAAAAACTTGATTGACAGAATAAATGCAAATTGGATATGTTAAAGAGAAACGTATTACTTATTACTATAACTAACATATTACTTATTATATAATTTTCTTCACAAAGAAACTGAAAGAAAAAGATGTAACATTTTCAAATTTTTATTCTAATAATTTTCATACCTGTATATTGATTGAGCCAAGTTGTCTACATAGTAGACAACTTGGCTCGATCAATACTCTTTGGCTTCTCGCTTTGCTGTTGACGTAATTTAAACTTACTGTGGCTTCATATAGCTACACTAATTCATATCTTCCATTAATCAGAATAAAAATTTGCAGAATAAAAAACTCGAAATATTTAATTAATTTAACGTGATGTTGATTATAAGTTTTGTAACACTTTGTAAACGCTTGTGTTATCTCAGTTCATAATACAATGATTTAATAAACATTTCCTTTTATTATAAATTATAAAATAAACTCAGAAATTGTGTCGATGTTATATAGCTAATTGGAAAGCCCACGCGTTCTACAAAAATTTTACATTATTAATTCAACAGAAATTTTATTTCTTGAAACATATTTCATGCTGAAACCTACTTGCCATAAACTTTGAATAAACTCCTTTAAATACTAAATATTTAATACAATGAGAAGATAATTGCTATGGAGAATTAGGGCTTTGAATGGAAATGAAAAGATGACACACACACAAGAAAAGGAAGAAGTCTGAAAAATAAGTTTAAAAGACTAAAAGTATTATATACATTAAGTATTATATACATACTCGTAGGATGCTAAAGATTTGAATTTAAGATTGAAATCTATAAAATTTAGAGGAATAAATTGTTAATGAATGCTAGATCACTATAATATCTTTAATGATTATCTTTAAAAATATTTTAGCATTGTGCCTACATTATGCGACTAAATAATTCTCATGCCACCTCTCACAGATTAACTTCCGCTTTGACAATGTTATGCACAGAGAGGAGCACATACCACAAGCTCATATCATTGACAATATGAAAAATACAATATATTAAACAATATATTATTTGCAACATACCCAGGTCCAAGCGAAAGATAATGCCTAAATGTATCATTGGCAGTAAGTTTGATTGCTTTCTCAGGCGTGATTAACAATATATTTACAGCGGATCCTTTATACATTCCAAAGTAACCTTCTGCTTTGTAAGTTTTTTTGAAACAGTCAAACCTAAAAATAATTTAATATATTGGATTATGATAATCTCTTTTTTTGTACTTCTTGCATTCCATACATTTATTTCACATTAAATGAAAAAAAAACAAGAAAGCGTAAATGAAATTAAAAAGTTTATTACATAAAATAATATAACAATCCTCTTTAAATTTGCATATAATTTGTGATTATCAATAGGTTAAAAATAATACATAATTTATATACATAATATTTCAAAGTTTTTTAAATAATTAGGATATTTTATTTTTAATTATATAATAATTATATAA
The DNA here is from genome assembly GCF_000204515.1 of Acromyrmex echinatior. The sequence goes on along the minus strand of NW_011626762.1, from coordinate 1,374,059 downwards.
TATGCACTGTACGACGATTATGTTTAATAGTTATCAATTTTTTAAATAAAATACTTGCATTGACTTATACATTTGTTCGCCATTCGGGCCAATAACTTGATTTTGCAATCTTGTTTTCACCAAATCAAGCGGAAAAACCACGGATACTCCAATAATTCCGGCAATGCCTCCGTTTATAATTTTTGGTATAAGTCTGGAAGATAAATGCAAACTTATATTACATAAATGATTGTTTATATATCTGATTTTTTTATATATCTCTGCGAAGAAAAATACATTCGTTATTTTACACTTTTTAATAACTTCATTTATGATATTTAAAATAAAACTGTAACACTTCTAAATCATTATTCTAATTTGAGATTTTATCCAAGAGTGACATACTTGAACTGCTCTGCGGGTTTCGGAATTGAACTGTCCTGTGCCATAGTTGATTTAAATTATGGTCCCGCACCTGTTGAAATTGATGTAATTAATAAAAAACAATATGAGTGACTGATGTCAAATTGTTAATAAGAAAAAAGAAGTTATAATTTTTTTGTCTTATAATTATTTTCCTGACGAAAATTGTCTTAAAATTCTTCATATAATTTTTCAGAATTTCTATATAAATTCAGAATTTTTTAGAATTTCTATATAATTTTATAATTTGTTAAAAAAAATTTCAGATTTTGTTATAGTATATTTAAATTGGAACATTTTTCAAAAATGTTGAGAAAATCTACATCTTTCTTTACAAATTCTAAAACACAGAATTCTATTCTACAATTGAACAAGTTTCTACTAAAGAAACAATTTATTATAAAATTTCAAAAAGTTTAAAGTATTTTTCAGAAATTTTCATAAATGTGAAATATGAAAAAATTTTGTAAATATATGTATTATGAGAGATTGTAAGAATTCATGAGGAAAACAGCATTAGTGATTAATGTCAAATTGTTGATAAGAAAGAAAATAATGTTGTAATCTTTTCTACTAGATAATAGCAATTATGTGAGTTCCACAAATATGAAGTGCGCAAAGCTGCTTCAATTCGTAGTGGAAAAGCTTTGAAATGAGAAGGTATATTTGTCTATAAAATTGAGAGTAATGTAGTTAAGTGTGACATTATGAGGATACGTTAAACAGTAGTTAACATATTGTGCCAAAACTTGAAGGCCACTTCACTTTCATATCGTTTACTCACATTGTGAGAAGAATAGTCGACTGTGCTTGATCAATTTCTTACTCTTACTTCTTATTCCATGTATTGTAGACAACGCATTACATAAAGCATTTTTTTTTTACGCATCAGTCGGAAAAATTGCACTTTCTGGATAAAGATTAACGCGTTATATTTGTACATACTGTTATCATCAATTTTCAATGATAAGATGTATTGTAATCAATAGATTACACGAGTAGAAAACTTCGAAAGATTTTATGAAATAACAAAATCTGAAATTATCTTCCTCTCACATAATATTATCCTTTTTTCGTATAATGAAAACTGAACATTCTTCTCTCTTGGCATCTGACGAGAGCCAGGTGTTCGTCTATATTCGCGTTTATACTTCTCTGCGTAACTTCTATTTTCGTTTCTTCTTTATTTTCGATAGTGAAAGACCCGCAGTACAATAATCGTCATTGACATATATTTTTGCTGAATAATGTTCTAATTGCCCGACAGTGACTCACGACTTTTCCGGAATTTGTTTCCATTGTTTAAATTATGTATTTTGATACATCGTATCGCCTTGAAAACCTATTCTCTCCCAAGGCTGTGGATGTTAATTCAATTGATTTGATCGCGTGCAAGACCATACTCGTTTCATTACACAAAACGGGCATTGACATCCCACAATAGCGTAATCAGTGCGATGTCAGTCGAAGAGAAATTGTTATCGAAGACGTACACGTGCACACACACACACACACACACACGCAGCGGGAACAAATTACCAATCTGTTGATTGTACCACGCAAATTGATTTCGCTTCTATCTACTTCTCCCGATCTCTTACATAACATTGTACAGCTGTAGGACGAGTCGCTATCACCCTAGCGAGTTGTAATTCATCCTGAGTGGCCGAGTCCCATCCCACGATCGGGAAAAGGGAATTTAACTTGGAGGCAATTCTTCTCTACATCTTCTTGCGGAGGAGCAGGTTTCTACGAAGGGATGTGTGACAACTATTTAAAGAGCAAGGCGTAGGATACAAAACTGATGTGTCTAAGCGCAATTAAGGGCGAGAATTATTGTTGACATTCGAATAATGTATCTAATTCTTGCATTTATAATTGAGCATTTGTATGAAACACTTCTTATTCTATTTGCGCCAAGAGTACATGTTGTCATTTTAAATAAGACAAATACATCTTTTTTTGTTTCACATGAATCACGTTACACGATTTTAGATTGAAATTATAATTTTATGATTAGTTTAAGTAATTGATCATCATTTAAAAAAAAACTCACTGATTTCACACCGGTTTGACGCACACGACGTTCCAAATTAGCAAGTAAATACGTATCTTATACCAATAGTCCGATTCTGTAACTCTTAACAACAGTTCGGAATCGTTACGTTGATGTTGCGCAGATATTATATAAGGTAAAAAAGCTACGTAACATTTCGAAATGTCATTGATCCTTTGTTATCATCACGGGTCAAAATGAGCTGTCCGAATTTTGGGCTGTATAACTTTACGGTGTCGTTCGTAATTGAGCCTTATGTGATATTAATCAGAAGTTTGAAATCTCTTTTGTTGAGTGAGACAATTAGACTAAAAACGTGTCAATACACGTGTGACAACTATTTAAAGAGAAAACAATACCTTCTTTACATGTTGAAAAAAATTTCTTTCGGAAACGCGCATTATAGTATTTTACTGTGTGTACCCGAATTTATATTATTTGATTTAAATTATATCAATTTTCTTTCATTTATCATTGAGGATGGTTTAATATAAGCTAAACTGATGATATATTATTGTGAAATCGTAAAATATTAAGTTGTATATGACTTCAAAGTCTGGCATAGACAGGATAAAGTTATTTAAATAATACATTATTGTAACGCAAGTACAACTGGTGTGACTCATTATTTTATAACACACTTTTATCTTTAATGATTTTATTTATGAAGAAACGTGAATAAAGAAATCTTGGAATTTCGAAATTATTACACAATATATTAGTTGCGCACCTAATGTATTATCTTATCATTCCAGCTCTTGATGCAATATAAGATAAGAGCAAAAAATATTGAGTAACTATCAATTTAATTCGTAGGACGATAACTGAAGTATGAAAAAAATGATAATCATTAGTAATTTTGAAGATAAAATCGATATAACATGATACGGCATTAAAATTTAAGAATAAGTCTTCTTGGAAATTTCTTAAGGGCAATCTCACTCACACACGCACGTACACGCACACACATACACACACAAACACAATATTATCTTTTGAAATAATTATGATTATATTTTTTACAATAATACAATAGTTACATTGTTAAGTATAGAATTGTAATCATTTAATTACTAATTATATAATTTTAATTATATTCAGTAATCGACAATGAATTGAAAAGGATTCATATTTTCAGAAATACACATTCACGAATGTTGAAATGAATCCTTTTTTTAATCTACTACAATCCTTTTTTTAATATTACATATTTATTCATTTATATGAATTGGATAAAGAATATTTCTATGCTTTTCGATCTAAAAATAACATCAGCTTTTCTGTGCCTCGTGAATACTTCGCAATACAAAATTTTGAATAGGAAATACAATTTTTCAAACCAGATTGAAAAATGGTTGGATCAATTGAATACAAAAATGAATCCAAAAACAGTTTTTGTTATTTAAAATATGTAATAAATAATGCAATATGTATTAAATAATGCATTCGGATGGATAAAATTTCAATGCATTTTAATTCACTCTCGTTTACCGGATATCTAATATATTTTAATTATTTAATTAGATATTTACATAGATACATTAAATAATAATGACCGTATAACTATAATTAAGTAAATAATACAAATTCACTTGCTAAAAACTGAGTAAAGTGAAAGATTAATATTAATTTACAATAAATTTGCATATATAGTGATACGTCAAATGAATGTCGATCATTTATAGTTTCAATTCGATTTGTACTTCCGTCCCGGATGTATCACAAGTAAAGTATTACTTGTCAAGTTACATTTGCAAATTAACGGATTTGAAAAATCGGATTTTTGCGCGTTGAAACGAACTATAGAGGAATTTTTATTTATGTTAAAAATTCATGAAATATCCTAAAGTCCAATTTCTTCACTTTTTATAAATTTCGGAGCAGGTTACTCTAAAGTGTTACTTTTCAAATTTTTACGAGATTTTCGTGTGAATAGATTTTTATAAGTGTCCATTAAATTTTAAGTATACATAAATAAATAGATATCTATATATATTATTATGCATATACTATAAATGACTTAATTTAAACTTGGCATAATTTTTATCACATTTTATAAGTTGTGATCTCAGCATGTATTCAGAACACATAATAATATATTTACATTATAATACATAATACATAAATATATAATCGCTATATAAGAAATTTATAAAATTGAAGAATATATTACAGTAAAAAAAGACAAGTAATGCCAATGACCGATCTTTTTATTCTAAAAAAATTCACGAGCGACTAAAGATCAATGCGATCGATCAGGTCACCGCGTGCGCGCAAAGTCTTTGCAGGTTATGTTAAAAGCCAAGTCACAATGATCAGCTGATCGAGTTACTGTGCCATCGATATTCGTCATTATGCGGATGCGTTAACGAGAAATGAAACAAAATCTCACGAAAAAAGATTGAAAATGATCGACGTGTCCCAGTGTTAACACGTCTGCTAGCACACTATATAATTTTTTATTATTATTTTTCAACCTCCAAAGCGCGTTTCTGAAAAATAAATACTACGAACAAATGCTACGCGGTCGATCCTTCTGGAGGAAATAAAACGCCGTTCCCTGCCTCACCAAGCTCGGCGTCTTTCCTCGCGAAAGAAAAGAATTAACGCTTCCTAATCACGAAATCAGCAGCCAGCGAAGTCGCGACTCGGCGGTGAACAAAATTGGCGGGTCCTTACCGGTCAGACGAATTTGACGTGCACGCAATGGTCCGTTCCACGACTAACGTTCCTATTGACACTGTTATGCCCTGATTCTCCGCTCCTGATTCTCGACGAGCCGAGAGATACGAGCCGAAACGGCTCAATTAGCCGTGAGCCACTGGAAGAATCGTTTCTTTCGCGTCGACCGATTTTGATCCCGCAAACAGCATCAGCAACATCAGCGCGATCCGTTAGTGACACTTTCGACAGATGCTTCGAACATCAAGGCGATCTTTCTCTAAACATTTCGCGAAGCGATTATGCGCGCGCACACGAATGACGGATCCCGCAGGGCACACCGTGGGAGTCACGGAAATCCCTCTTTCAGTCTCCAGATATTCCACGTCATCTTCCCTAGATTAGGTCTATTTGCATTGCTTGAAGTCCCCAAAGATTTTTGCGCTTAAAATAAAATAAATATATATTTAGGCGTGGAAGAAAAAGAAAACAGAAATATGAGTGCAAAAAGTACAAATAATGCGACAGGCATTTATATCAATCGATGAGCCGACGATCATCGATGAAGTATCATTGAAGACAGCCAGCGGCAGCTTTACAAATCTTGGAGAATGTCAAGTTGACTCAATAGATAATTGCAGAGTAAAGAAAGATGTTATCGACTGTCGATGTAACTTTCAGGCACATTTTACAGTACTTCTCGTAAATAAAAAATCATATAAGATAGGATAAAAGTTAGTATAAGAAAATGAACAGTATTGTAAGAAATTTCTAAAAAAAATGATGGTAGGATGTCTTGAAAATGAATCTCTTAAAATTGGATTCCGAGATAAAAGCATAAGGTTTTTTTTATTAACAGTATAACAAAGCAGTATAATATAATGCTTAATACTTACTGCAAATTTGCTGTATTATTTCTCTAATAAAAAAAGTATGAGATGTTAACTGCTATCATGTTGCACAATGTTTGACAAATGATAATTTCAGAGACATAAATTGCTGGCAAGTTACTAGCTAAAGTTCTCACATCATAAAGATATTAATTTTCTAATAAATATTAATTTAGTTGCAACAATTCTGAATACATGCCATTTTGTGTTGCTGTGATTTGCGAACAATATGACAGCAATAACACAGACACATTGTTATCTGGATATATGTTTGCTTTCCTTGATGTTAGTTTCTTTTTAAATTCTTATTTATGTGATATTAGCTTCTTATCTTATTTTATAGGGTTCTTATCCTTTAAATTACATTTAATTACGTCTCCATCGTTTCTCAACATATCATGTTCCTCTCTGCAGTAATTTGTTTTAATATTTTATTCATATAAATTTTAATGAATATTTTAATGTTAATGAAGATTGTATGTCGAAACGTACAGTTACCATCTATGTTAATAGAGATTATCTGAAATTAATAAATTAATTTACATTCTAAATTTGTGCTTATTGACTTTATTTTTACATATTTAAATTTAGACATTTATTCTTATATTTAAAGTTATCTTAAAATTATTTTATGAAAAATTTAAAAAAATCTAAAGAGATTTAAGAATTGTGAAGAATAAATGTCGACAATTTTTTTCAAGATAATATAAAATTATGAAATTGTTTAAATTTTAAGGTACGCCTTCTTTTATAAGAAAGATCGTATTAAAAAATCATTTTATTAAAATATAAATAAAAAATTTTAATTCTTAATTACCTTCAAAATTTTAACTTTATTTAAAACAAATTTTTCCAAGAATTATTAACGAAACTGATATATATTAGATTAATATTATAATAGCTACATTCAGCATTGTAAATCTAGATATGCTAACAGGCAACTAAGCAGAAAGATATATAAAATATAATGTGATAATATGTATAATTTATTACATAATTATTTCAAATGATATCCTGTATAGTTTTGAAAATCAGTAAAATTGATCTAACTGTACTAATTTTTCAGATTCATTTATGAAAATAATATATTTTAACTATAATTATTTTAACTATGCGTTCTATCTTTTTGACAAAATCTATTAGTCAAATATGTCATACTTGCATTAACATTATCGAGTTCATGGATTATTGAAGCATTTGAGCAGTTTCTGTACGATCGCAGAGATAGAGATCAAGCAGCTCTGGGTGTAATACAGTTCAGGATGGGTAACATGAAATTAATTGCCTAAGGAAAAAAATGTTCTTTTTTTAAATTTGCCGTGTATATTCTGAAATTTTATGCTAATCGATAATACTTATTTCAGTAATAAGACTGGATTAATTAATTTTATAGCTTTTAGTTTTTGGAATTGTTATATTTATTTATATAACTGTAATTTCCAATGAGTGGGGAAATTACAACTATAATGTATACGTTATATGTAATATATTACCTGTTATTTTTTGTTTTATTAAAGCAATATAACAGTTATATCTTTATGTTTGCTGGGATTAGTTAATTACTTCCAATTCCTAGTGTAAATGTATGCGCACACACACACACACACACACACACACACACACACACACACATACACACTTTTTTCATACTTTACACTACAGTTTTATTCTATGTTTCGATAATTTTATCACGTTTCTTGAATTCTATTCGAGACAAATCCATCTGTTACTTATGAAATAAGAAAATTCTTCTATTATATATAGATAATTCTTGTAAAAACGAGAAATTTATAGAGTACTTAAAAAACACGTGACAATTTTTAAAAGTGCGTGAATGGCACATGGCAAATTCCAGAATCAATTCCTGTAGTAGTAATTAATCAAAATTAAAGAAATTAATGACTGTTTGGAGAGTCTACAAGTCGCTGAGTCCATTCATGATGCGTGTGGAATAACTACAGAAATTTACTAGAAGTCTGTGGTTCTACCATAGAATAACATGTTTTTTTTTTAAATTTGTGGAAACAATCAATCGCAGGCAGTGGAAATTTACTTCTTGGAACAGCAAGAAATGAACGAAAACGATCAAATTATTATATTGAGTGCGAGGCATCGAGCCACTAATTGAAAGAAAAGTGTTTCTCCCACATTGAATTCAGCAGCAGTTGAACGAATTTGTTACATACGGATTTGATTTTTATTAAAGCAGACAAGCCATTGAAGCAGATATTAAAAGAATCATCACATTAAAAATATTTCGTACGGACACTAAGTGACAGATCTTGCTCGGTTTCTGTTATCAATTTGCTGTTATGTCAGCAGACTCTGCTCGGTTTCTGCTCGCAATCTACTATCAGATTCTGTTTGATTTCTGCTATTCTGTTTGCATAGCATGTTAACAAGTTCTATTGGCAGAATAGGAGCAAAATGCGACATCAGTCTGCTAACATCTTCTGATTAAATCTGCTATCAATCTGTCGACATCACGCTACATTCTGCTATCTGAGTAAATATGTTATGTATGTACAGGTGGTATATAAAAAAGAATCTCTAAATTAGTAAATGATACGAAAATTCTAATACAAAACGTGAAACGTTGAATTTATAATAATCTTCAGGTGGAAAGAATTTAAGAACGATACGGTTAAAGTAAATATAATAAGAGTAAATATAATGTATAAAACTTCGCGCGTTTAAAGATAGTAAAATCTCTAATTAATGATAAATGATAATGTGTTTCTATGAAACGCTTTTGATAATGCACATATAGCGGTAATAGAATTATTACATATATATGCAATAAAAGTCATTAAGAATCGCTTTCTATTTAAATATTCTTTTATAGTTATATAGTTTTATAACTAATTTGTTATAAAAACTGTTCAAAATATTTTTATTTAATAATTTTATATATGTATGTATGCATTAAGTATAAAAAATTAATAAACGTCAGTTTTAATTTTATCGACAAATCAATCTTAAGTTGGAACAAAAATACTTTTGTCGATCAATATCATTGAGAAGACTTATTATCATATGAATATAATAAAGCATATGAATATAATAAATATGGTAATAAAAGTTGACATATATTGATTAACATAATAATATTGAACTATTAATATAAAATATTGAACTATTAAACAAGAATTTTCTAATTCTTTTTACGACAAATTTTTTACGGATAAACAAATATAATTTTGAAAACTTTCCATATTTTTATTCTTTATTTTTTCCGATAAAATTTAATTTACATCACCAGTACAGCATGTAAAAAGTTGGTCAGAGATTGCAAGACTAATTATTGAAAATTATAAATGCATTTTAAATATATATATATATATATATATTTGAAAATGCATTTATAATTTTCAATAAATTGTTCTTAATAATTAGTCTTGCAATCTCTGACGGACTTTTTGCACGCTACACTGGTAATATGAATTAAACTTTATCGTCTAAAAAAATCGTGTGGACTGTTACACTGAATATCCTGCATAAATATAGTGTATTTATATATAAAAAATATATATATATCTATATATACAATAAGTATAATTGCAAATCTAAATATCTTCGTAATAAATTAAAATGTGTATGTCCTTACGTTTGAACAATATTCAGTTTCTTATCTGAAAATGTTTCAAATAAAAAATGTAAGGTCTGAATAAACACAAATATTAATATTAATTTAATCTCCGTATGTAGATATAAACCTTCCAAAGAGAAAAGATATTGTGCATAGAAGTAAAAAAAACAAATATCTGATTTAAAAAATTTTGATATTAAAATTTTATTTTTTTTATTATATACTATTTTTTCTTTCTTTTATACTTGTATGTTGTAAAATATGATGAACTGAATAAATGTTAAGTATAAATATAATTACATGATTGAAAATACTTTATGATTTAAAAAATTTAAAGCCCTTCTATTTTTTTCTAAGCTTTATTACACAAAATAATTTATTATTCTTTATTGAATTAATTCTTGTTTTACTTAAAAAAATATGTTGTTTTCTTTATATTAATTTGCCCTATACAAATAAATTCTACAATAAAGTTTAAAATTAAAATCAAAATTTCTTATTTTAGTCTTTAAATGTGCTTGATTAGTAATCATAAATATATCTTCTCCCTTTTAAACAATATGAATTTTTTATATAATAACATTACTTTAAATACGAAGCGCCACAACATCTGAATGCTGAGATGTTGAACTATTATATATATTCATATAAATGAATTAATAGGCAATATTTTTTTCGCAATAAGTTTATTACAGTTTTTTAAGATTAATTTGAGAAATTTGGGGAGATTATTAATATTTCAGATTGATCGCGTTGAAAGTCCGACAACCATATCGGCACGCAATTATCATTATTTCTAAAATTAATTCATTTATATGAATATATATAATAGTTCAACATCTCAACATTCAGACTGTAGTGGCGCTTCGTATTTAAAGTAATGTTATTTAACATAAAACTTGTTTCCAATCTTATTTTTTATATAATGTTTTAGATAAAATGGCAGAAATAAAAAATACTTTAGGATGGATTGATTATCTGGTTATAGCATTGATGCTGTGCATAAGTATTGGAATTGGTATTTATCATCAATTTAGTGGAAAACATAAAAAAACTGTGGAGGTAATTATTATTATTATTGTTAAATCTCTCTCTCTCTCTCTCTCTCTCTCTCTCTTCTTGCAAAAGAAAATCATTAAAATAGAACTTTTTTTTCTGTATTGCTTTTTAATAAAAGTTAATGTTTCACAGGAGTACTTTATTGCAAATCGATCAATGAGCGTTATACCAGTCGCTATCGCTCTAGTGGCTACCTTCTTGTCTGGTTCTGGCTTGCTCGGGTTATCCGCTGAGATTTATATATATGGGACGCAAATTGTTGCAATCAACCTGTCATTTCTGTTAGCCACTGCGATTACATGTTATGGATTCCTACCAGTATTCTACAAGCTGCAAGCAACAAGCGCGTATGAAGTGAGTCTGACGAAATTAAATTAGCCGGCAGGAAATTTTTGACGGCACGTATTTTAAAAGAAACACCTCTTTTTTTAGTATTTAGAAAGGCGATTCGGAGTAAAAACTAGGATAGTGGCTAGTTTTGTTTATTGGCTTCAACAGCTTTTTCATTCAGGTGTAGTGCTTTATGGTCCTTCTCTAGCCTTGGAGACGACCACAGGAATTTCCAAAACTATCAGTATTACCGCTGTTGGCCTTGTATGTGCCTTTTATTCGAGTATAGGTGGTATTAAGACTGTGATATTGACCGATGTGTTTCAAAGTTTGCTTATATTTATCGCCGTGCTCTTGATTATTGGCATAGCTGCGAATGATGTTGGGGGATTGGGACAGATTTGGGAGATCGCGAGGCAAGGGCAACGGCTAGAATTTGATAAGTATGGTGTCTATTTTTCTATATGATTTGCGTGTGCTCAATGAATTATGTACACGTAACAGCTAATTGATATTTTTATTTTTATTCATTGTTATTTTAGTATCGACTTGGATCCAACAGTAAGACATACCTGGTGGTCTCTTTTGCTGGGTGGTTTATGTTCATATTTGATACTTGTCGGGATAAATCAAGCACAAGTACAACGTATGCTAACTGTAAAGTAAATGTTATAATTTGTATAAATATAATTCTGGATAAAATGAGAAATTATCAAATATATTAGCTATACCGGTCGAAGCCTGGATCTTGAGCGCTTTAAATAATTTCATATGAATTTATATACCACAATTATAGTTTCTTAAATTGCGCGTTAAATTTCCCGAATTTTTAAAAACGCAACTGAAATATTATAGCAATATTACAAATTAAATTGACGAGCAGCTTAATAATTTGGTACTTAATTGGTATTAAAAAGATAATTAATGTACTAAAAATCTGTAAATAAATTCATAGTACAAAGGCTTAGGATGCTCGCATGGAATGCTAGAGATCCTGGTTTGATCCCGACCAAGGCAATATTTTCCCCAATAAATTTATTTACTCATTTTCAGTATATTAAACTACAGTATACCCAGTTTCAACCGGTATTGGCATTATTTCTTAGTTATTTGTGTTCACATTACACAGTTCTAATAAATCATTTATTATTAGTCAAATATATTAGAGTATTTGTAACATTTTACTTATCAGATGACAAATTAATCATATAATTTTGATTTTCTGTTATTATATTATTATATTATATTATATTATGTTATTATATTATTATATTATATTATATTATATTATATTATGTTATTATATTATATTATTCTGTTTTATATTATTAAATTACTTTTTTTTTAATATCAATTATATGTTTATTGATCAAATTGATTTTAAAAATTAAAGAAAACGTAAAATAAATTTTGTTTCAGAAATATGCAGGCTTCGCAAAGAGCCATGTGGCTGTCTCTGCCTATTCTGATGTTTCTCTGGGTCACGATTTGTTTTTCAGGATTAGCGATATACAGTAAATATTATAATTGCGATCCACTTCTCGAGAAAAGAATTACTTCATCTGATATGATTATGCCATTATATGTTATGGAAATGATGTCCAACATACCTGGCTTACCAGGCCTCTTCATTGCAGGTAATATTTTCATCGAGAATCGAATATGGTTCCCGTGATGTCTGATAAAAATTATATGTTACAAATTACGGAAATAAAAATATATGAAAATATCTATAGGTAGGTGTTATGACGTATGTCCAAAAATTAATAAAAAATAGTTCAAAGAATAGTTAGTACGTGAATAAAAAAATAAATTAATTTACATAGAGTAAAAGTTAAATAATGTGAATAATCGAAATAATATAGATAAAGAAAATCATACGTCTACACTCTACATTATTATAAGTCACAAGTTAAAATTGAAGATATTCATAGTATGACGATTGACGCATGTCAGATGACTGTCAGTGTCTGTCATTATACTATATATATTTTTCATTTTAACTTTTTATAAACATATTCATTTTATAAACATATGACTTTTTTATCTATTTACTTAGATTATTCACATTATTTAATTTTTACTTAATTTTATCTAAATCTTGGAAGATGACGTTTATTTATTTTTTAAGAAGATATTTATTTATTTTCTTTTTCACACTGACACACTGTTTCTTGGATTATTTTTTATTAATTTTTAGACATGCGTATTAACTTCGTGCGCGAACGATATAGCTTTATAGCATATTCAGAATTTTTACGCTTATTATGCGTTTCCAAAATCTGAAAATTAAAAAATGTAGCCAAAACTGTATATAATTAATTTGGAAGCTTTAATAATATATAATACTATGTAATTGAAATCTTATCGCATTGAATTTTATTTTGATATTTGCATATCAATTTCCGCGCTGATAGTTAATGTTTTTATCAATTTATTTTATTATTGATTAATCTTGATCTGTTTATGAGTTTTTAGGTATTTTTAGCGCAAGTCTCAGTACAGTTTCTGCGGCACTAAATTCTCTGGCTGCAGTAACATTGGAGGATTATCTGAAACCCTTATATAAAAAATACAATGGGCATGAATTGTCCCCTATAAAGTCAACCTCCATCGTTAAAGTACTCGCTTTCATGATTGGTATTATTTCCATTGTACTGGCATTTTTATCGCAATTTGTGGGTGGTCTCGCTCAGGTAATGCTCATTACTATATCTAAATGTAAAATGTTCCGATGAAAAGAAAGTAAATATCTTTGGGTCTCCTAGGCTACAATTACTATCTTGGGAATTGTCGGCAGTCCGTTGTTAGGTATTTTTACTCTTGGCATGGCCACCGAATCAGCGACGGAAGGTGGTGCGATAGTTGGTGCTCTCACGTCATTTTCATTTCTATGCTGGATCGCCTTTGGTCATCCACGTCCTGTACCACCTAAATTGCCAACTACTATCGAAGGCTGTGATAAGAATAGTACAAATATAACGATGTCCATTGTACAGAATGTCATGAATTTTTCCAAGTAAGTAACTCATTAACATAATTATATACGAAAAGAATAGTTTTGCTGAAAAATATAGAAATAGAGGCAAATGCAAATAATATGTTGGATTATTAAAATAATTATCTCGCTCAAATGTCGATATTTTTTTGCGATATTATCTTCATGTTTTAGACTGTTCTACAGAATTGTAATGATCCAACATAATTATTTAATAAGCAAACTGCACTTAGTATGACAACACACTGGCAATATTGTATTTGCTAAGATATTTAATAAGCAAGAAAATAAAATTTAATTGACCCATACCGGTCAATTAAATAATTACATGAAAATTTATATAAAACTAAACGTTTGTATTTCTTGAATTGTGCGCCCAATTGATTTTCTGTTTTCCGGACTTACTGTTAGAAACGCAGCCAAACTACTATAGTAATATCACACATTTAATTGACAAGCAATTTATTAATTTGAAATTTATTTTTGCTCAATTGGCATCATTTTGAAGAGATCTTAATGTACTGAAAATCTTTAAATAAATTTATTGCGAAAAATATTATTTCGGCCAAGATTCAAACCTGGATTTCTAGCATTCCATGCGAGCATCCTAAAACTTTAGAGGCCTTATTGTTAGTAATATTCTTCGCAATAATCGATATACAAGAACACACACATTTTTCAGACAGCTTGTATAAAACAATAATGAATAATTTATTAGGATCGTATAATGTGAATACACAACAAGCAAGAAATGAAGCCTATATCGGTCGAAGTTGGATCTTAAAAATCTCTTTAAAATGATGCCAATTGAATTGCATTAAATTATTAAATTACTTGCGATCGATGCAGTCTACTAATTCGTTTATTATTGGTAAGATATTGTAATAGATTCAGTACTGTCCGCATCCGTATTAAATTAGTTTTTGCTTGTATAAATTAATATTAATGACAAAATTGTCGACAAAAAACAGGTAGAATCTGTCATTTCACACTCAAATGGAATCCATTATTTAAACGTTTATGAATAGATTTTGCTCAGCGTTTCATACAAAAAATGTTTAATATGATAAGATTTTAATTATATGTTTTGGCTACATTTTCGGGTCATGTTGAGACCTTCGAAACGCATATTAAGTGTGATTCCATAAACATCTTAGTACTGTTTCTCTATTTCTGGTGACATTCTATCTATAGCAGCAGACACTTTCCAAATATGTCTGTATAATATATATATATATACTCATATAAGATTGTCTAACGGATTGTACCTTCTTTTTAGGAGCAATAACGACAGCTCGTACTTCTATTTGTATCGCATTTCGTACATGTGGTATTCCCTTCTTGGATTCTTAATAACATTCTTAGTTGGACTACTCATCAGCAATCTATCTCGTTTATTCACTCAAAATCAAAACAGTGAATTAGACACTAATTTATTCTTTCCCGTGATAGCGCGGCGTATACGTTGTAGGCAATGTAATAATATAGAAAATGAAGAAAATTTTCCATTAGATAGAACATGTTCTTTCAGCAACGTAATTCACGAAAAAGAGGATGCTGTCCATAAAATTTGTACAAAATAGTTTGATTGTAATCTTAAATAGGTGTTTGACACATTTCGTACGTTAGGCTCCCGTACATCAATCAAAGAAAAGAATGACCCCGAAATGAATACATTTGTTCGCTTATTTTGGTTATTGAATTTCAAATCGAACTGTATGCCAAATAATGCCATAATGATAGGACATTGATCTTAGAAAAAATTTAAGTTAAACAAAGGACTAGTTTCGAAAATTGTTACAGCCAATTAAAAATGCTATGCCATGTTTAACCATCTAATTTGCTGCACCAATCAATCTTTTCTTTCAATAGATTTTTAGTACTGGTAATGTACATTAGAACACGAATTATATTATCGATGGATGAGTTATTAAAACGGCCGATCAGAAGCACATTTTGACTATCAAAGGTGTCGATAAGAAACATTAGAAATCCAGCCACAATTGAAAAGTATTTCGAATTAGTTTCTTAAAGTTCTTAAAATTCTTAAGACTTTATTTAAAATGATCTTGAAATTAATTGAAATAAAAATGGTCTATAAATATCAGACGTTTTAATAATGTATTAAATAAGCTTTTTAAAAGTACTGTTTAAAACATTTTAACACATTTTAAACATGTTTTGAACATGTTTAAAACATTTTTTTTTAATATTGTCTAAAACATGTTTAAAACATGTTAAAAACATATTTTCAACAAAAAAAAACAATATTTTGTTCTTTTAAAAAAAAATAACTTTTAAAAAAAAACTTTTTACCAACTTGGTTTTAACTTCATTATGCAATTATATGCACTCAAAAAAGTGATCTTGCAGTTATAGCGAAAATTATCTAAGTAAGTAGAAAAATTAACTAAAATAGATAAAGGAAGTACTGCGATATTGGATATGTATTGCATCTAATCATATAGATGACAGAGATAGAATTTAAATTTGTATTATAAATTCTATGCGTATGATACATAATTTTCTATCAGATACAAAAAACAGCGATAATTCTAACTGGAGCAGCAAAATATTTTTTTTACGTGCGGGACATAATGGAGTACCACATAAAACATGTTTATTTTTCAAAAACTAATGTTAAACATTTCTTAAAAGTGACTTATGATTAAGCATATAATATTAGGTGTTGGAATTAATTCGTAGCGTTTTACAAGTGATGGGAAGTACTTTCATTAATGTATTTTTTAATGCTCATGTGAAATAAATAACATTCTTTCATTAAAAAACGCTACGAATTAATTCCAACACCTAATATATATATAGATAGGAATACATTATTACATTTTTATAATTAATTTTTTATTAATAATATTTTTGTTAATACATTATGTATATTTCTGTCTTTGAAATATAAATGAAAATTAATGAGAGTCATGAAATCATTTCAGACCTCAACCTTTTATGTAACACTTTTTCATCTGAAATATTTATGTTCTTTCAGTCGAATTCGTGTAAGAAATCAAGTCTATGCATAATAATAACTGAATGTTGTTTCATATTTCCAATTGATGTTCTTTAATGCGTGCTTTTAAGATTCTATATATGACGTATAATTATCCGCGTTCAAAAGAACAAGCTCTCCACTCTGTCTTATTCAAATGTCGTATATAAAATAAATTGCAAGAATTACAATGAATTACAAATTATGTGAGACAAACAGGTAGAATCTTAAAAGCATTAAAAAATACAGAAATCACATCAAATGAAACGACACAACATTCAATTATTACTGCACATAGACTTGATTTCTCATTTTTATGAAGAAACAAATTAATGGCTTAAACATTAAAAATGACACGAAATCTCTCGACGCGATATATTCTAATTTATTTACAAGGACAATGCTTCGCTCTCCTTACCGTATTTGTCAACATATATTCTTTAGTTTTTGAATGCGTCGATCATAGCGAAAAATAAAAACTAACATTTTCTCTGAGCGACTTTGCGTTTATCATGTAAGTTTAATAACTTATCAGTTATTATGTATTATATACGTCTGTTTAATTCGATTTTAATATTTGTCATAGTTAAGTTGATAATTATAATGAAAATACGCTTGAAAAAAAAAACATCATAATTTCTTACGTCTACATCACAAGACACAATCACACGCATAATTCGATTTTTTAATTTCAATTTTAATGACCACTCAAAAATTTTTTAATTAATAATTTAACGATTGTTTTGCAATATTGAGAAGGATCCGCAGAGAAGGATCGGAATATTTATTGTATATTATATTAACTGAATAATCATCACACGCGTACATCCAGTGTTCGGCTCTCAGGCATTTTTCTTTCTTTAATTTAATCTCAAATTGGGACAAGAATATTATTATCGACTAAGGATAATTGTTTCCATCTTAAGTATAGGAAACGATTTGTTTACAATCCAGCCAGATAGTTCGATCGGACAGCCGGATTATAAAAAAGTGGCCAGATAGGCCGTATATTAGATAATTGCTGGATATTCATTGTATCCCTATTATTGACCATTATTCTTATCGTAGAGACTAATATGAATATTATGAAATTTATTTTAATAACAAGTTAGTAACAGATAAACAGAAATAGTATCTTAATGAAATTCTTATTACATTTTTACTGTTTTTTAAATAAAGTTAATTTCGTATTATTATCTTGCGCAAAACTAAATTACAATATAATTATATTATCATAAATGTGCATTTTTAAAATATCTTCGTTATAAATGAATATGTATAATTTGAACAATGAATGCCAATATTGCATTTAGCAGCCATGCGTAGTCTATATTTAACCTAAATTTTATCTAAATATGATAAAAATAAATACACTTTACACTTGCGAAATATGATAAAAATAAATTGTTTATCTTTGTGTTTTACAAAAAACGAATTTGTAAGACGTTTGTAATTTGTATTTTGCAGTATTAATAAAAAGATTGAAAATATTTATATTATAAAATATAAAATGTAAAATATTTTATATTTTATATATGCCTTATCTATGGGGCATGTTGAGTATCCTCGAAGGATAAGTTGAGCCATGAAAATAATCGTTTAATGAAATTATAATTAATAAGATTATTATAATAATAAGATTATTATTAAAAACATGAAAAGATTATGTGTATATTAATCAAATTTGTATTATTTTCATCGTAACCCTTAGTACCTACAAGGAGTTAGCGTAACCCCTCCCCCCCTCTCCCAATTTTCATAGTTCAACATTCAAATACGCTTTGAGCAGTGGTGAGGCTAGAGGGGAAAAAAACTTATGTACTATCTCTACAATTTTCTTACTTGGCCACCTTCTAATGTGCCATTAGCTACGTAGTTTAATGATCGTCTACCGACGTGTCATTGTGTCATCATTTTTGGAAACCGACTTCAAACGAGCAACTGAGTTTCTATTGCTTTTTCGTATTCCTCATATTGTTTTTTGTTATTCACATAAATGCCGCGGAGTACTTACATAAGTACTCAATGATTCAATTCCAACCTGTCTGGTTGCGGAGCCAATAAAAAGAAGAAGAAGAAGAAGAAGCTACGTAGTTGTATGGTGCGTGTCGAAATCATCCTAATCCTGTGGGTATAACGTCAGAAAATCCGAACTTACTGCAAAGTTGAAATGTAAGTAGAAATGATTAATTGCATTATTTATGATTTTAATTATGAGTGTACATAAAAAAATGATTTAAGTCAATTTTATTATGTTCTTAATATTAGAAAAAGACTGATTTTGTGCGTTTTGTGCATTGGTGCCAAATAGAGCATTTTGGATGAAGTGGTCAGTTTTATTTAATAGAAAACTGTTGTATATTAGTTGAACATCTCAATACTCAGACCGTAATAGCGCTTCATATTTAAAGTAATGTTATTTGACATAAACGGTCTTGTTTTCAATCTTATTAATTAATCTTTGTTTTACAATACTTAAATAAGAGAAAACATATTGTCCATTTTACGACAATTTGTCTTACACAAACAGAGCGAGATTTTAAATTAATAAATATTTTTTATTTCCGTATTTAAAGTATAAGTCTTTCTTCTAGGAAATATGATTTTTTAAATTTGATATTTCAGACGAAATGACGGAAATAAATACTCTAAGATGGTTCGACTACCTAGTTATAGCGATAATGCTGTGTATAAGTGCCGCAATTGGTATTTATTACAGATTTAGTGGAGGACATCAAAAAACTATGGAGGTAATTTTTATTGTTATCCTCTTATTATAGTAAATTCTTGTTATGAAAAATCCGTTTAATCTGATCCGTTTTAAACTGATTACTTTTTCCTTTAAATTTTGCTGCAATGAAGGCTAACATGTTTTGCAGGAGTACTTCATTGCAAATCGATCAATGAGCATACTACCAGTCGCCATTGCTATGATGGCCTCTCACTTATCTGCTCTTGCATTTCTCGGGATATCTGCTGAGAATTACATATACGGAACTCAAATTATTGGAATAAACCTAGGGTATTTTTTAAGCATTCCGATTTTATGCTATGGATTTATACCAGTATTCTTCAAGCTGCAAGTAACGAGCATTTATGAGGTGAATTTAGTGAAATTTAATTTTGCCGCGAGAAATTTTTAATGGCATGTGTATCAAAGAGTATTACTTCTTTTAGTACTTAGGGAAGCGTTTTGGAGTACGAGTTAAGATGATGGCCAGTTTCGCTTATTGGATTCAACAGGTTTTGTATTCAGGATTGGTGCTTTATGCTCCTTCTTTAGCCTTGGAGGCGACTACAGGAATCTCCAAGACTATCAGTATTGTTATTATTGGCTCCGTATGTGCCTTTTATTCCAGTATAGGTGGTATTAAGGCTGTACTAATAACCGACGTGTTTCAAAGTTTGCTTATGTTTGCCGCCGTGTTGTTAATTATTGGCACAGCCGCAAATGATGCCGGGGGATTAGATCAGATTTGGGAAATTGCGCGGCAAGGGCAACGGATCGAATTTGATAGGTTACATTTACTTTTCTAAATTAATTGCATGAGCTCTAAAGCGACTTATGTATTCGCAAACACTAACTACAATTTTACTTTCGTTAGCATCGATCTAGATCCAACAGTAAGACATACTTGGTGGTCTCTTACGCTGGGTGGTTTATGTATATTCTTAACACTTATGGGAGTAAACCAAGTTCAAATACAACGTATACTGACTTTAAAGTAAATAATTTAAGTATTCTATAATTTAAGCAACACTTGATAATAATAAAAAATTATGTACTAGATATATATATATATATATTATCTAGTATATCAATATTGCTGACGCTTTACTTATTGTATGTGGAACAATGACAATTTAATCAATTGTAATTTTAATTTTTTCATGTATTTACGTTATTAAAATTGAATAATATTTTCTTTTAACAATACATTTACTGATGCGTTTGAAAATTGAAAAAATGCATTAATTTAATTTTGTTTCAGAAATATGCAGGCTGCACAAAGAGCCGTATGGTTATGCTGCCCTATTATAAACCTTCTCTTAATTATAATTTGCTTCTCAGGATTGGCAATATACAGCAGATATTATAATTGCGATCCCTTTCTCGAGAAAAGAATTACTTCTCCTGATATGCTTATGCCACTGTACGTCATGGATACAATGTCCAATATATCTGGTTTATCAGGTCTCTTCATTGCAGGTAATATTTTTATCGCCAATCAACTGGCTTAATGTCTCATAGAAATTAAATGCTATAAATCATGAAGATAAAAATATTTACAAGTATCTGAAATACGATTTTACGCGTAATTTCAAGTCAATTTTAAAATAAAAACGCATAACGAATGTGTTTACAATACCCACCTTTGACTCTTTTTATGCATATTAATTAAGACAGTTTTAAAGTGAAAGCGTTTAGTAAATATATTTACAATTTTAGGTTGTATTTCCAGGTATTTTTAGCGCAGGCCTCAGCACAATTTCTGCGGTGTTAAATTCTCTGGCGGCAGTAACGCTTGAGGATTATTTGAAACCCTTATATAGAAAGTGCATTGGGAATGAACTCTCCCCTGCAACGTCAATCTCCATCGCTAAAGTGCTCGTTTTTACCTTCGGTATTATTTCCATTGTACTGGCATTTTTAGTGCAATTTTTGGACGAACTACTTCAGGTAATTACTATTTCTAAATGTAAAATCAATAGCAATAAAATAAATTTCTCAAATTGTAGACTTTCTATACCATTTCTGGAATAATTGGTGGTCCATTATTAGGCATTTTTACTCTTGGCATGGGCACGGAATCGGCGACAGAAGGAGGTGCAATAACCGGTGCTCTTATAACATTTTCATTTTTATTGTGGATTGTTTTCGGTCAGCCACGTCCGATACCGCCTAAATTGCCAACTACTATAAAAGGTTGTAATAACGTAAATATGACAATGTCCGATTTACAGCTCAGCTTCTTCAAGTAAGTTTATCGCACAGTAGCTACATGGAAAGAACGGTTTTACTGAAAAATATAAAAATTCAAATACATTCAAATCTGAAAATAATTATGTTGGATCATTAAAATAATTATTTAAGACGCTTGATCTAGTTGCTAGAACATTCAAACTTTCCGTGATATATCATCATGTTTAAGTGTGTCCTATATAATTTTAATGGTGCAAAATATAATCAATCAATAAGTAAATTAATTGTTTGTAGTATGATAATAGATTAGCAGTAAATTTGTTCAGACATTGCGACAGATCCGATATCATCTGCAGCCGTTAATTTCATGTTTTGCTGATACAATCTAATAACAAATACACATTATTGGCAGAAACTGTGTATGACTGTGAGTACAATTAAATGAAGTATGTCATAGTTACACTGAAAAAATTTGTCGGGTTTTTCGTTTCGATCAAAATGATCAGATTATTTTTAAAAAGTAATATACAATTTCTAATAATTTTGATCGAATAAAAAATTCGATCATTCGAACATTTCTGTCCTAACTGTCCAGTATAGCTGTTGCTGCTATACTGGATCGTGATGTCACAAACGAGAAACGACATATTGAATATTTGTAAAAATGGATTAAAAATTATCCTTATCTCCTCCTAATAATCAATAGTTGTGACATGAAAATAGGTTTAAGCGTATTATGCGTATTATGCGTATTTTTAATTCACGACATAGACATAACTTGTACAATTAAAATTTTTTCATCTTGTAAGCAATGTTTTCATTTTACTTATGAGAATACAGGTATCATTTTTCATAATAATTTTTGTATATGTACAACTAGTGTCACTAAATAGAAAATTCCCATCTTATTCTTATATATAAACAGATATTCATAACGACTATTACATTGCTTTTATCTACCCTGGTAGAAGTAGTAAGTTAGAGTCATTGAACAGAAATTCTTTTGTTTCAATCTAAATATGAAACATGTAAGGTTTTTTCTGAAGATTTAGAGAGATCAAGAAATGAGAGACAGACAATAAGTTATTGATTATAATGAGGATAGACATATTCTTTACTTATTATTGAGAAGAAACAGAGAATTTTTATTTTCTCTGTCCTCTAAATTCACAAACTTGAAAATTGTATTTTTCCTATTGTGAGCAGAAAGAAAAAAATTATCTCTCAATTATATAAACCAATTAATATATAGTAGAGATCTGAATAGAAGAGAAACAGTTCGTGTGGAATGAACATACATCCTTGTTTAAACCGTATTAAACCGTAAAATTCGACAATAAGTAATCATGTAGTTGAATTTGGTATCAAATTTATAGCAATGAAAATCAAGCTTGAAATTATAAATACGAAGATGTGTAGGAATAATAAAATATTAGAAATTTCTAAGTGCATCTAATTTTTATATGCAATATATTATTCAACAAACTGTCACATTCTTTTTTCAGAAGAATCGACGACAGTTCGTACTTTTATTTGTACCGTATTTCATACATGTGGTACTCCCCTATCGGATTATTAATGACGTTCATACTCGGACTGCTTGTCAGTAATCTGTCTCGTTTATTCATCAAGAATCAAAATGACGAGTTGAATACCAATTTATTCTTTCCCATGATAGCACGGCGTATACGTCACAGACGACATAATAATAAAAAAAATAAAGAAAATCCTCTGCTAAACAGAAGATATTCTCATAGCGACGAAAAAGATGATACCGATAAAATCTATACAAAATTATGATAGTTTAAATTTTTGATCTCTAAAATATTTTATGTATAATTTATGAAATTATATAAAATAAAAATTGATATTTTTTTAATATTTTTGTTTTATTTTTAAGCATTGTATGATAAAACATAATTCGACTTAATAAATATTTTTATTATAAACTTTCTAGCTTTAAAAAAATGGTACAATATGTGATATTTCACAAAGATATAGAATTTCATGTATAAAAATTTTCAAAAATGTTCATAAACATCGAAATTAAAAGTTTACGGAAAAAGCAAAAGAAAAAAAATGTTTATTAATAATGTGCTTCGATTCGTATAAATTTCTTCATAAATTTTTAAGAACTTTTTCGATCGTCATTAAAAAAACTGACGTATGTATATATACTTCTATACGTATTTATTATGTACTTCTTATAGGATACTACAATAAAGAGTAAAAAATATTATTAAATATCTTCTTATTTTTTATTATTTATAATGTGCTTAAATAATACAGTGTGTGTGTGTGTGTGTGTGTGTGTGTGTATGTATATATACACGCATATATATATTTATTTATATTCACAATAACGTTTACAATTGATATACATCATATAAGAAATATATGGAATTGTACATACAAACTTTGTACAAAGCTCTTTTTTATAATTAAATACGATTCTTTGATACACAAATCAACATTGTTAAATTACAAACTCATGTTTCATTTTTAACATTTGTAGCATTGAAAACTAAAATTTATATTAATATTTACTTATTTATTATATCATGTCCTTGAATTCCTTGTGATAATAATTTATCGTCTTCATTAATAGTACAAGACGCTATCATTTCTTTTGACTTTGCAACCTAATTGTAAACAAAAAGTTTTGTATTAATAATCATTAAATAACATGTGCTCTTATATTAAATAATACATATATTATTTAATATAAAGTAATATTACATACAAATATGTATATATCATAGGTATATTTAATTTAACAGTTAAATTTTTCTTATTAATCTTTTACAGCAAAACAGAACGTAGTTATTAATCAAAATAGATTTAGCTGAGAAATAATAAAATGTAGTTTAATAAAAAAAAATAATAAAACCTTGATTTGCTGAAGTTCTTCCTGTGTAATATTTTTCTTTGAAGTCTTTAAATATTTTCTTACAAATGGTGCTACGACCATCGGATCTAATTTTTCAATATCTTCGGAGGTAATCAAAGTTACGATGAGACCGACAGTAATAGTCACTAAAGCACCAGTCATGGTATACCAAAGATAACTGAGCCGGAACAATGCCCATGGTTCCCTATTAAATGTAATAGCTACTATACTTAACATAAGAAATGTTTTTCAAATGTTCAAAATAGTGGAATTTGCAAACTGCTAAATTTAGAAAAGTCATTAACAAATATTTAAAGAATCGCACGAAATATAATTCTCTATAGAATAAATGAATTTTCTCTTAGAAAAAGGAGAAATAATTTTTAAAAGAAAACCATTTCTAACTTATTAATGAAAGGTTTAAGTTACGCAAAAATTAGAAGCGACAGGCACTAACTTCAATAATCAATGATTATTAATAATTTAATATCTAAGAGTTATTAACAGTTATTTTATGTATTGTATAATTAACATTATTTAACTTACTCTCCAACGTTGTTCAAAATTGTATCTGGTGGCACAGATAATAATAAATTCTCTACTTGTGGAAATGAATAAGTACATCCTTCTGTAGTTACGGGTTTCGTATCGAATCTGTAAAAGCGTAAATGTCACGGAACATTAATAGTATTATTCCTTTAAAGAAAGTAACAAAATATAATGCGATATTAATTGTGTTATCAATGTTTGCTGGTATCCAGATAAAATTATTTAGATAATCTAGATAAATAGCTTCATCTCACTAGAACACTATTGTTATTTGTTATGTCCAAGCTTCGGAATGCCAAAGAGCTACGGACGACCGAAACCAAATCTAAGGCTTTATATAGCAGAAATAAGACACAATTTTTTTAAATTCTTCATTTATTAATGATTTTTGAACGAACAGTGACCGCTACCTAAAATCTTTTGAAGGTTTTCGAGGTAACCTTGATAACATATCGAAGTTAAGGTCATCGGTGCGGTATCCGTTAATCAAAATAATTATTCACGAAAATAATAATATTTCGCTTCTTAGACAATATTCCGAAAATTATGTTTTGTCTCAATCTTGCGATTTTTCCCAAAACGTAGGAAAAACAAGCGTATTCCTAAAGAACTTTTATCTTAGTTTATGAATTCTTTACCCTCTTCCAAAGTTTGACCATTTAAATTCAAAACATCCTGTATAATTTGGAAAAAGATAACAACAAACAATTTTTATTTAAGACATATATAAAGATAATACAAATATTAATAAAAGATAAACTGGAGCCATTTAAATTCATTTAAATTATCTAGATAATTTCATCCAGATACCAGCAGATATGTGTATATTGTATACACATGTATTGATATACATAACATTTTGATATTAACTTAATTTTTCCATTGATGATAGCTGCTTCAGCAAAAAGAATAAGCCAACCCATGAAACTCAAACCTGCTATTCCTCCGATTAGAGCACCCTGTCGAATTTAATTAAATTACTTATTTGTTCTCATCAACGAATTTAAGTATAATTTTCATCAAGTTAACATAAAAGAAGTTTATCTTTAACACATGCCTTGCCATTAATCCATGGTAATAACATTCCCATGTTGAAAATGCCAAAGGATGGTCCGTTAGTAATGGAGCCTAGACTTATGGACAACTATAACATTGAAATATGAAAAGAATATTAATTTGCATTTGTTAACTGATGACTCCATGTTTACCTGTAACACATGAGTGCCTGCCTGCTCGACAATAAAAACGAGAGCAACACAAATTATTCCTAAAACGACAACCGTCAGCTTCATAAAGATATCAGCGCCCCTAGGCGTAAAAGGAGTCTTCATAAAGGGCTTAACAAAATCTTCTAGTACCACGGCTGCCATGGAGTTTAGACCGGTTGATAATGAACTGAAAGAAAGAGATCTCAAACTAATTTTAATAAACATATATACCGAGAAAGAAGGAGGAAAATAGAAGAAAAACGAAAAAAAAGAATAGAAGAAGAAGAGAGAAGAAGAGAGAACGGTGAAGCAAAGAGATAAAAGAAAAAAAGGAAGAAAAAAGGAGGAAGAGGAAAAAGAGAAGGAAGAGAGAGAGAGGAGGGAGGGAAAGGGAGTCAGAAAGAACCTCCCTCTGCTTGGGGATGCACGACTTTCCACCAAGGTCCATCTCACAATCAGATAAGGATCGGGTTAGATTATCGAACTTAACAACATATATCAAGGTCATTGGAGATGGCTCCTCTTTTCTGAATATTTATCAAGTATATAAACATATATATCTACCTAAGTGCGGCACTAAATACACCAGCTACGAAGAGCCCCGGTAGTCCTGGAAAATTTCCTAAAACGTTCATAACTAACAACGGTAGTAGTTGATCCTTGGCTCGTGCTAACTGTATTACGCATAGATATAATTAGTAATTAATCGTAGCCTTAACATTGAATATGAAAGCCAAATAAATAAATATTACCTTAGTCGTAAGGGGATCGCATTCATGATACCAGGCATAAATCAACATGCCAGAATATCCACACATAAGTATCAGCATTGTTACGCCGATCATAAAAAACCAAAGTGCTCTAAAACGCATATTTATTAAAAACATTGATTATATTATTATTATATTACGATAACTTGATTATATGATGATATAATTATATATTTATAATATATATATATATATATTTATAATATAATTATTATATAATAAAAAAAACCGGGGATAGATAGATTATAATAATTAATTATAACTATTATTGCATTCATACAAGTCCAATTTTCCAAACATAAAATTACATTATATTTTAAGTTTATTATATAATCGATTACAAAAATTATTATCAAAGTATAAATCAAGAAAACATTTGTCTTTAGAAAATTGTTTTACCAAAATTGTAAAAAAATTAAAATAAAATTTTAATGTCTACAATTTGCGAATGTGTCAGAAAAATGTCGCAAAATTGGTTACAAAAGTAGTTACTAACACAATTTTTGTAAAATTATTATTATTGAAAATGTTGAATATCATTAAACGATTCTTATATAAACAACGTGTCAAAGTGAAATGAAAATTTAGACTCTTAATCTTAAAATAATAATAATAAAGATATTTTCAAGGCTAATAAGAGTCAATGCGGGAGGGAATGCGTGCAATTATTAAATTTAATTTCGAAAATTTAAAGTAATATAAATTCTATAAAGTTATATAAATTCTATGGTTTTCTGCAAATAATTGAAGCGCTTTAGTGGTAATGCTAATATAGGATGTAAATGTCAAATATTCTAAGGGCGATTTCTTCCCATCGACTAAATATTAAAAAAGTTCACATGAACATAAGTCTAGAAACGCTTAGTTTTTTAAATAGGAGGAATTTACATGTAATGAACATTCAAGCATTTTTTACTTTGAACACTAAAATCGCTAAATTTTAAAATTATGAAACATTTTTTTCAGTCTTTTCTTTTTACAGATAACAATAAATATGTATAAACTATGATGCCAAACCATTTTAAACAATTTTTGTAATAAAATGTTTAAATGTTTATTGAAAAAAATTGAATATAAAGTGAATTGCCTATACGAAATTTCGTTTAAGTATGTTAACAATACATTATAGGACGATAAGATATAATTAATAAATAATTGGAATGTACTTATTAACTAAATTAACTGCAAATGTTTCAACTCTGGATTTGAGTCTTATTCATTAATGAAGTCAAGTATAAACAACAATATAAGGAAATATAAGTCTCAGATATAAGTACTCTCTCTCACGGTCATCCATTATCATAATTAGATAAGAAGAGACTCACGTATCTAAATGACGATTTATTGAACTTCTCCCAGACAGCACATGATATCATTCTAACAATATTCATACTGAATGTACTGTGATTATACCAAATAAACTAGAAACGTTAATGTAACGTCTCAGTAAAATATTATTTCTTGTATATTGTCAAGATATATCAAATATAATAACTAAACTTCGATTCTAATACTGATACTATCATATCGATTATACCCAAGACGTCTCTAAATTATTCTTGCGGTATATCTCGTGTGTGTCTGTCATATATTTTCAGAACAATCTTACAACATAAAATGTAGAATCGCTGCCTGCATTTCGTTTCTATAAGCATTGTATTTATAACCCAGAAAAGATCTTCCATTTTGCCTTGATTTTTAACCATTTTTTTTTCTCAGTGTGTAGAGACGTACTGAAGACATATTCAATCTCAGAATAATATTACATCTCAGAATAATTATGTTATATCACTAGAAGCTCCCTGCGAAAGTCTATGGGATGAGAAATCGCGGACATAATAGATTCTGAAGAAATACTCTGTACCTTACAGACGCGTCTCGAATATCTTGACGACGTATTCAACATACGTTTGCGATATCGTTCTAATGTTGTCAGAACGTAGATGGTTGTCTGAGCTGGATCCAATTTATTTTGTTTCCCTTTCCTCTTCCCCATCTAGTTGTATAACGGATGTCTATGACAGGAGGAGCACATACAGCACTGATTGTCGCGGAACGTTTTTCAGAAAGACTTCAATCTTTCATATTTAAAGTACAACAATTCTGAAAGGATTTTACAATATGTCATTTGAAATGTTGCAACAAAAATGTTTTTAAAATTTATCACACAGAAAATTTAAAAACATACGCAAACAGTACAAAAAAATCATTATAACATTAAACTGACGTTAAAATGTCAATGATGACAATGATTTTATATTTCTTATAATGTTTTGAGATGCGACCCACACATTCTTAAGAAAGATTGTGCATTACTATGTTAAACATAAAATTTCTCCTACTTAAAAACTGAGCGTTTCTAGATTTATTCAAATTAATGTTTACAACAATATATTAGTATTCAAATTAACGTATACAGGATCACCCACGTAAAGTGTGTATGTGTATATGTATGTTCTTGTATATGTTTGTAATGAGTCAATAATAATAAATCAATAATAATAAATGTGCAAAATCCACATGCAGAAACACGATGTGCAAAATCCATCCAGCAATTTTGTCGTGGTGCATATCCGGTAGTGCAGGTAATATCGGTATTATATGTCAAAAATGCGAGGGTAACTTTGAAGTACTGTAACTTCACAAAAAAAATTGCAACAACTAGTTCTTTTTTAAATTAAAGTTCGAACTTTACGCCGCTGCAAATGGTATTCCTCCAAAAAAGTTTATAAAGTCCATATATTCGTCAACCTTTGTTCAATTTTCAATAAGACAAACACACACACACACACACACACACACACATACACACACTCATATTTTGAAAGTTAACAGTGACAGGGATGCATTAAACTTAAAATCTGGCCATAGCATCTTAAAGTAAAGATTTCAAGCTTTAATTTGTTGAAAAAAACGTTATTCCACAATAATTTTTCGCAAAGTTATTGTTAGTTAAAGTTGGCCAATTTTTATCACAGTTTGTCTATGCCATAATTTTGTGGGGCAATATAAATATATATAAAAGTTTACTTATTAAAATAGAATACCTTCTTGCTGATTGTAATGTAGGAAGTGATAAATATCGTTGAATCATGTTTTGATTAATAGCGGAGATTTGTATCCAATGTATGAAGCCACCGATAGTAAGCGCCCAAATTGTGTGTCTCGTCAAAGGACTCCAATCCATCCTATTAATTAATAATTATACTTTAAATTGTAATTAGTATCTTTCTAATATATTTTTATTCTAACGATGATCTCTCTCTCTCTCTCTCTCTCTCTCTCTCTCTCTCTCTTCTTCCTGCCTCATTTTATATATATTTTGCTCCTTCCTTCCTTTCTCTCTTTCTTTGAAAATTAAGAGAACGCTATCATTAAAAGAATAGTAAAAATAGCTCTATCCATGTATTTAATTACATCCCTTTTTCTGTCTTTTTCTTCCACCATTTCAAGTGCGAATAATATTGCACCATCAAATGTTAATTAGGTTATATATAAATCGAGGTAAGATTCCTTTAAAAATAATTTAAAAAAAACAAGTTATTAATTAGATTATATTTTTCATTATTATATTTGTCTTGATACCGTTTCCCCCACTCCAAACAATGTGCGGCAATACAAATATTGGTGACTGACAAGTTTTGTTATATCGTAAAAGTAAATATAATTATCACTAGATTTATGATATTTCTTACAGCTAGAATGCAGGAAATCATCGCCGATCGTAAGTGCAATGGTGGATAACGATGAGCAGACATTAAAATCAAATCCCATTCTTAAAAAACCCGTGAGGATTTATTTTATGAATTTTATATTTTATTGTGCAACTTGACGTCTGCTTTCTTACATTTAGAATGGAATTTTTATCAAGCTCAGGTGACAAATTTTGGTGTTCACTATTGCATGCGCGATATAGATGTCTTTTATATGTTATTAGTCCCTTCTTGTAAAAGGGAAATCTCTCATGATCTGTTTATTTTATACTGTATGCACGGATAAATCCCGTTATATTCGATTTTCACATCCTCTTAACAATACTGTGTACAATAAAACGTCCCATGAGCGGAACGGAACAGCGCAACTAATCATAACTCTACAATCATTACTCTGTTTTCTTTTCTACGATTGTGATTGATCTCGCTGTTTTGTTATAAATTTCCACTCATGGGACGCCAGTCTAACGCTTTCTTGATCTAAAATTAGATGGAAATGTACGTCCGAATATTGGAGAGAGAAAGAACAAAGAGTGCACAGAATGCAAATAACACATAGCAAATTAAAAATAAATTTATAATGCACTATTATCAATTAAAGATATTATTGTTTAATGCACGCACGCAGGAAATTCGAGTCTTCCCGATTCTAGATTTCTTCGAATTACCAGCGACAATCCACCAACGTCCGCTGTACCCTTGATTATAATTAGTAACATGGAGCCGAACATCAAGAAAGTCTGAAAGAAATCTGTCCATACTACTGCCTTGAGACCACCCTAAATAAAAATAATATTTTTCTACAAATTTGTAGTAAATAAAAAAGGTAAAAATGGAGATAAAGAAAGATACTCATTGTATGATTAATAGAAATATGACATCTCAGAATTTAAAATTTTAAAAAATTTTTTTAATTAGGAAAATGAACATGCAATTTCTACAATTTTATCTTCTTTGCATGTTATACTTTCAATTATAATGCATTTCAATTATAATATATTGTCTCTTTAAAATAAATATAAGTACATCATGAGTTTCTAATTCCAACATTCGAACACTGCAATTTTAGTACAGTATAAAGCCCGATCTACTTGAGACGCAGAACGCGAACGTATTGCGGTCTACAATCTATACAATCTGAAATCCCTAGCTTATTAGAAATGCCTCTCTTATCTTCATTTCTACCAAAATTTTTCTTAAGTTATTATCTAAATGCGTATTATAGAGATCAATTATGTGAGGTTCAATTCAATTAAAATCAAATATCTTTTTATATTAGAAAGAATTAAGAAGGAAAGTATAAGATGTACGCAGCTATACATTTGATTTAAATTTGAATATTTGCATTATATCGTTTTCTTATAACTTCTATTTATTTTTATTAATATTTTTTTTTTAAAAAGTTAATTATCTTACCACACAAGTGTAGAATATACAAACGATACACACAAAAGGTGTAACTATGTGCACGTTTACTCCGGTAACTAAAAATAGAGCAATTCAAAATGTGATTTTTTTTTTATAACAAATTTCATGTTTGCACGATATTTTTTTTAATAAGTTGAAATTATGCATACGTGAACATACAATTAGTTTCTAATATTGTGCACATTTAGAAATTATTGGATTAACTCTTTATGAAATTTTTATTAAACTTTTATTTGAAAAATATATACCTTGATTGAAAGCCAATGCAGGTACGTAGATGACAATTGGAAGCCAAGTTATCTAAATAAAATATCGTCACAAGATGTATATTTATGGCAGGATTTATACAGATATGATTTCTGATTTTACTCACGATACCGATGGAAAACAGCACTGAACCTAGTAGCCTTATCCTTTTATCAAAACGCTTTTCGAGGTACTCATAAGTGCTGGTGAGTTTCAGCTCGTGAAAAACTGGCAAATATACGGCGGATGTAACAAGGGTGACAAAGATGATCGTACAACAAAGAAATAGATAACTTGTGCCGTGTACATAAATCTCCGTTGGTGTACCCAATAACGAGATACCTGTCACATTAATTAAATATAAGTAAAAAAACATAATTAATAAAGAATTACTCTAAATATATAATACATATACAATTTTTCATGATAATAAGCTTCATAGTTTTAATGAACATAAATAAATATGGCAAATACTTGGTCCAACTTTTTCTTTCTCGATTTTGAATAATTAAATAATATCTGACAATAAGTATTAGTATTGCAAGTATTAATTTTTCCAATTGTAAGTAAAAATGTTTAGATACACAGCATCTTTCAGTAATAATTCTTCGACAAAGAGATATGGTGGTATTTATAGTTCGTTCTTATTTTAAGACCGTCTTAAGTAATGTTGTAAGATACTAATAATGATCCTCTGAGTGATTAATAATATCTTAAGACTGTATTTAAAACAGTTAAATATAAAAATCGACTATGGATATCACAGCTATAATGAAATTATTCCCAAGAAAATATCCACAACATCGAGAGTGCCAAATGGGTTGAAAGTATAATTGAATTCCCATAAATTATTGTTATTTATGTGAAATAAAATTATTTTTTATAAAGAGCGCGTATATGGATATATGTATGTGTTTAGATACTCAAACAGCAGCTTAGATATCCTCTGACATTCAGGATAGATAATGATGACATTCTCATGACATTTACGTTATTGCAAAAATTGGAAAAGTACAGGAAGGCTCTCGAAATAAAAAAAAATAACTTAAAACAGAGATATGAGCTATAACGTAAAATATAAAAGATATTCTCTCTCTTCCCTCTCTGCCCCCAAATACTTCTCTTAACAAAGTTTACATAAAATGAAGTGAATGGCAAAAATTCATGAAACGTTGACATTAACAATCTTGACAAATGTTATCCAGGACATAATCCTAAATTTTATTATAGTGTTTTAGAAAGCTCTCGACATCAAGTATTAGATTCTGGAATCAAAATAGTGTTCCGTTTAAAAAAAATCAACGTGGACTTGACCTGATCTTGGCGACGCCATCTAAGATCAAACTGATAAGACCGCGATGAATAGATCGCGGTGAATAGAGACATTTCTTTCGAAAATACTTAGTTTTCGAAATATTTCATCGATTCGAGACTTTTTATTCACCCTTATATCTCACATATTTCATAATATAATCCATGTAATGTACATTTCACTGTCACATTTGAAGCATTTGTAAATGACAGCATATTTACAATTCCGTTATCTTCTTATCTAATCTAGTGATTTATTATCGTTTAAAAATAAAATAGCAATGTCATAATAACAACAATTGATGATCTGATGAAAAATTTATACTATAAATATACAGGATGTAATTAAAATAAGGTAATAAACTTCGGAACTGAACTCCCCACACTAAACTGCATTATTTACTATTGTTATTCACCGAATGTTAAACAAGGATAAATGATGCATCATGCGCATCATGCGTGAAACGGAACGCAGCCTAAAACACATAAAAAAAAGTTCGTATGAATACCGCAAATCCATTGTTACCGAGATAGCTTAAAATGTTTGCAGGACCAGTTGCCTCTACGATCCTCCGATCTAAATCCTCTAGATTTTTATCTGTGAGGACATTTAAAGTTTTTAATTTATGAAATTTCAATCGCCAATGAAGATATATTACGCCAATGCATCTTTGGATGCGTTCCGAGTTACGCATGAAGCGCATGACGTATTGTTTTATCTTTCTTTATTATTTGTTAAACAACAAGAACAAATGATGCATCATGCGCTTCATGCGTAACTCAGAATGCACCCTTTAATGCTTGTGACACGATTCGCAATTGCCCCGAGATCTTTGAAAGATTACGACCCAACGTGTCCAAGTGTGTATTGAATCAAGTGAGAAACACTTCGAACATTTGTTTTAACTAAAAATTGAAAAAAATAAATATAATATTAACATTTCAAAATAGTCAACTCAATTGTCATTTATGGACTCCTCAATATTTAAATAATATTAATTAAAATCAAAATAAAAAGGCTATATAGGAATCAACACGGAAGACAATGCGCAATTCTAAACAAAATTTTTAATTATATTCGTCAATATCAACCATTTAATCGCAAGTACATGTACATTTCGGCTCAAGTTCGAGTCGTCTTGTTCGAACCTTTTTTTCATGTATCCTAAGTTTATCACTTTATTTTATATCTTTATTTACACTCTGTATATTTAATAAGAATAAATAAAATAAATAACAAATATTTAAAAAATATTATATCTTGCATGTGTATGTATAAATTTTACATACACATACTATAATTCAAAGAATGGAAATAACTCGTTAATTACACAAAATAACAAGATTATAATTACAAGTTTTTTTTTTGGTAACTTGTAACTGTGTTACTATTTTGTTTTTGGTAACTATAACGGTAACGGAGTTACATTTTTTTGGTAACGGTAACGAATTTTATCGCTATATATTTTTGTATTCCCGGAAAAAATGTTATATATATTGACATATTTTATATATAATTATATATAAAATATGTCCATTTTTTAAATACAATTATATGTAATTTTATATAATTATATATGAAATATTTTTTTCCCGGATTTTCAACTAACATGATGTAATTTTCGTAAAAAAAGAATTTTTAAAATCAATAAATTATAAAATTAAATTGACATGTAATTTAATTATATTATATTTACTTTTACTTAGTAAGCATTTTAAAGTATTGTGAAAAATTTATTGTAAAAAATATTAGCCGGATAACATTTCACAAGGTTGAAAATTTAATTGGCGTGTGTAGATTGTAAAATTGAATATATATTGTATTCATACAAATATTAAGACTTGGCTCTCTCGCGATACGATGAGAGGAAAATTACATACAATAAATTTCTTGCTAAATAAAGTTTCATTTTTTCAATTTTTATTTAAAAGCACAATTTTATAATCCTAAAATAATCTTGTAAAATATATGACAAACTAAGATATCTATCTGATAGATATCTATGTCATGTAGAAATATAAAATAATTCCTGAAATTCCTCAGCTCTGTATGTCAATTGCTATTAGTCTCGAGAGGTCTCTCGGCTGAGGCGGATGTTAAAGCTCTAGATATACCAAAGTAGCGCAATAGCTCCATTTTCGACCTAATAACTATATTATATATAATAATACTACCTAGATAACATTTTGCTAGCATTTTGCTGATAATTTGCTTAAAAATTTTTGCATTAAAAGCAATTTGCCAACGAGGTAAGTCCTCATTTGATGCAACATTGCAAGC
Source organism: Acromyrmex echinatior (assembly GCF_000204515.1). The sequence continues at coordinate 1,337,750 of NW_011626762.1, read as the reverse complement.
AAAGAAACACACAAACTGTAGTAGAGTAACTTTACAATAACTTTGCGGCAATGATTGTGATAAAAGTATTTGATTTGTATTTCGGCAAAATTAGAGCAATTTTGTTTATCATTAAAAGTACAAATGTTAATTTGATAAAATTGGGAACATGCAAGCAAAATTTTATTTAGCAAATGTTTTAGCTATCATCATGGCAACATTACAAGTATCAGCAAATAAATTACACTATTTTGTTTTTGCACATGTTGTTATCTGGGATATAAACGCTTATGCAGGCACAGGCTTCTAGTGTTTGGAGGAGAGTGACATTTTTGAGACAATCGCGTCTTTGTTAACATTTTTTTTATCTCGATTTCGTTACTGATCAAATCGCTTCAACATACAGAGGCATACAAAGAAGAAAAAGAAGAAGCTATAAATACCGCAGCGTCCGCGCTTTTGCAGCGATTTTTGATAACTGAGAAATAGACCATTATTTCAGGAATTATTTTATACTTCTACGTGATATATATCGGATAGATACGTCAGTTTGCCATATATTTTATAAGTTTCAAAATTACACAATGTTTTTAAAAAAAAACCAAAAACTAAAGCTAAAACTAATGTCATATAATTGTTGCATGTTACTTTTATTAACATTTAAATAAAGAATATTAAAAATACATTTCTTTAACTGATTTTAATTTAGCACTTATTCTAAAAAACTGATTTTAAAAAAGTAACGGAAAAATAATTATTTATTATTTTTTAAGTAACGGTAACTATGTGTGTGCATGTGCATGTATGTGCTTAACGGAGTTACTTCTAAAAAGTAACTCTAATTTTTAATCATAGTACTTTTAAAAAATAATTTTCCATTCCCTGTTTTAATTTATTTGCGATAGAAAAAAAATAATACGTTGAACAAAATACGAAATGTATTTATACCTGATATAAAACTGGCTAGCAAACTGAGGCTGATTGGAAATGTGCTCATATTCCTCCCGCCGACCAGATATTCATCTTCGCCCGAGGACTTCTTTATGAAACCGAAGTAAATACCAACAGTGCCGCATACAACTAACATTGCAGCGAATATAGTATAGTCCGTCATATCGAAATTCTGCATAGATTTAATGATTTCCTGGACAGTGGGCGTTTCTGGCGCCCATTTTGCTAGACTTAGATCATTTGAGGTCCCCTCCGAAGTCATCTCGTTACACAATGAATTTGATGAAATATGTCGAAGAAATATTTCGTTCTCGAGATCTTGGAAAAGAAATTAAGAGTCTTCTAATAATGTCTTTTTAACAATGCTTCTATCAATTACTATATTTACAGTAGATTTAATAACGACAATAGTTATATCTATAATTAACGTAAAATATGTAAATGACCGTTTGTAACATCTCAATATAGTTGTTATTCTACATCCGATAGCAAAGATATTGACTACCTTTACACGGATATCCTTAGTCAGGTTTAATAATATCCGTAGTTATGAAATTGGCCAATCATAGATATTCCTTTAAAGAATGGAATGTGGTTAGCCAGTTTCTAACTACGGATATTATTAAACTCGATTAAGGATGTCCAAGTAAACGTAATCATTATGAAGTAGACTTATAAAATTGGTTTTAAAAGGCCGTGTAAACTAATTCTGAATGTAACGAGCTTATCCCTGATGAAAAAATTTCGCTGAAATTATTTCATGTTTTGGAACACTTTTCAGCAAAATTTCAGCATTTTTTAAAAATTTCAGTTTAATTTCAGCGACTTTTTTAAATTTTAGCTGAAAAATTTATTTTCAATAAAATTTAAGCAAAATTTCAGAGAAATTTCAGCAAAATTTCAAAAAAATTTCAGCAAAATTTCAGAGAAATTTCAATTCAATTTCAAAGAAATTTCAGCGATTTTTCAATATATTAGCTGAAAAATTCACTTTCAGTGAAATTTCAACAAATTTTCAGCAGTTCCGTTGAAATGTTCCAAAACGTAAAATAATTTCAGCGAAATTTTTTCACCTGATAATCAAAGATTATACAATTAGGTTTTATTTCATCGGTAGGATAAATTTAAAACCGCTTCGTGTAAACGAATATATACATTTCGAGAGTTATAACTACAGATGTTATTAAATATCCGATTGATACCGCAAATGTAGGTAACTTGAGATAGCATGTACCTATATTTTTGTTAAATTCAGTCATGGTATCCATCCATGAGTCATTAAAAAAATTTTTAATTTAAACTTTCTCTTTAGAGACTCATGAATGGATATCACGATTGAATTTAATAAAAGTACTGTCCCAAGTTATACTTAACACTGTTCCAAATCATCTACATTTACTGATTTATGGCAATTTCCATGGAATTACATTTGTACGTTTTTGTCGTACGACAAATTTTTCAAATCTGTTGATTGGCTACAAGACAGAGATTCGAGACTTTCTCTGTTCTACGCAACTAAAAAACGCATAAATATAATCTTACCCTAAACGTATTATTACAGAAATATGTACATATATATATATATACAGGGTTGGCCATATTCGACGGAAAGATCTGGCAAACACTGTAACTTTTGACAGAGATGTTAGATCGAGTAACGACGTTTCCCATGATTGAAAAAAAAACATCTTTCCGTCGAATATGGCCAACCCTGTATATATATATATATGTACATATTTCTGTAATAATACGTTTAGGGTAAGATTATATTTATGCGTTTTTTAGTTGCGTAGAACAGAGAAAGTCTCGAATCTCTGTCTTGTAGCCAATAAACAGAT
>NW_011626762.1:1243735-1334911 GCF_000204515.1 Acromyrmex echinatior | reverse complement strand
AATGAGAAATTTTTTAATTTTTAGAATTTATATATATAAAGAATTCTGGAAAAACTTTTTATTTTTGAAAAGTTTTTGTATAAAAAATCTAATTGTGAGCAATTTTTTAATAAGTTATAAAGCAATAAAAAATTAAATAATGGATATAGTATTGACGAAAATTACATTTAAAATTGTGTCAATGATTGATTATAAATTTTGATAAAATATTTAGATAAAATTAAGCTCATTCTGGACTCAATAAAATAAAATTAAAAAATATGATGAAATTGAAAGTGAAAACCCAGGAAAAAATGTTTTATATATAATTATATATAAAAAAATTGCCATATTTTATATACAATTATATATAATTATATATAAAATATATATCCATATATATAACATTTTTTCTCAGGAATTATAATAAAATTCTGAAATCGATATTATTCAAATAATTTCTGATTAACAATTTCATAACACATTTTAAAAATTAAATTTTAAGTAATATAAATTTTAAGAAATGTATAAATAGAATATTAAGCAGTACTCTTATTATTTTATTATCTGTAAATTATCACATTATACATAAAAATATTACAAATAATAAAATTCTTATGACGTAGATATCCTTGCAAAGACAAAATGAGCAAACACTTTCTTTTTGAGAAACTATTTATACACACTTTTACTTACATTTATGTTACAATATTAAAGTATTTAGAGAGAACAATCTTTACCTGCTGATATAAAATTTGATGATTTCTTTACTCACTTAAATCACTTCAGCGCATGAATAAAAAACTATAATTATTAAACATTGAAATGATAAATTATCACTCGTATTGCGAAATATTGATTATAGATTGTATTTCATAGGTGTGTAAAATAAACTGACAATAATTAAAAGTTTTAAAAATATAAATGTGCACACGATTGTTAATAAAGTAAAAGCTACATTAGAATGAATCGGTATCCTATTGGATCGGTCGTCATTAACAAATAAGGATGGTGCACATGCAAAAATGATGAATCTATCACGAAAGCCAAAAGACGACTACCTTGACAAAGATCACGCGAACTATGGCGGAACCTAAAAGAGTTCGGAGCGTTGCGCCGCGCCGCGATTACGCGCATCACGATAGTGTCATTGTGACAATCTTCTAATTAAACTGACAATAGGCACAAAGTATGGAGTACAAAACGAACGACTAATGGATATACCTCGCAGTTATAAGACTCGCAAGTGGATAATACGATCTAAATTTAGTAGAAGATACGAATATATATTTGATTAAATTAGAAGCTGCGCGATTTCAGCACAAGTCTTTTTATATAAAACTGAATCTCTTATATAAAAATTCCTTAAAATATTTTATAATTAGAATATTATATAATAATAAATATAATATTCCAACACGTGATTAATACTTCTAAATGATTAGCATAAATTAACAGTAATTAAAATTTATGATATCGTTATATTTTATTGCTTGTTAGAATAAGAATATTTATTGTATTTCCAGGATGAATATCGAGGAAAAAAAAAGAAAAACATTGAGTTACAATTTTTCTTTTAATCTTAATTAGCAAATGTGGCATATATAATTCTAGAATAAATTTCTAGACATAAATTTCTAGAAATACATTTTATATTAAATATATCGTGATAAACACTGAATGACATAATTTTCACCCTTCATAAAAGCGCGGCAATTCGTTGCCTAGTATGACTTTTCTCTCAATTCCTTTCTCTGTAATCACACCAGTACGTATTACACCGCCACTGCTACCATCACGAGCCATTGCTAATGCAAGTGCTAAAAGAAATGAAGTCATTAATTTGTAAACTGATGAATCTTTTTTACAATACTTACTGTTCTCTACCAGCCCGAGACATTCATCTTTTGACATATTGGACTTGTATTGAGCATCCACATAGCCATAGACATACGTTGAGCCTGAACCACCAATTGAAATTGGCTGTCTGACACACATGCCGCCTATGGGGATGCTGTAAACCTGACCACCTTTCTGTTTATCCCATCCTGCAACTAAGATCCCGGCCATTAAAGAATCTCGGTAGTTATAACATATTTCACGGAATACATTGGCAGCAGTTTCCACTAAAGGTGGCGTTCCAAGCTCCATCCTTAAAAAATAGTACATTTTAACATCGATTAGATAGAATAGATGCAATAATTTTATGAATGTCCTGATATCTTACTGATGTAATCCTAAATGATAAGCCACAATGTCCGCAATTGCCTGAGTATCTGCTGCCGAGCCGGATCGACAACAATAAATATAATCTGTCACTCTCGTTAATTTATCGGCAAAACGATTGGAGACGTAAGTTCTAAAAAAATTATGTACGCGCGCGCGCGTTAACATTATGTGTAAGTTAAATTTTGTAAGTTAAAATTATGAAGAATAATAAAGATTGCTTTGCTAAATAATTATACTTTACCCTGTTGTACCTCGAGAATCAGCTCCTATTACTACGCCATCATTAAATTCACATGCCATAATTGAAGTCTGTAAATAGATTGCAAGACAGCTTTAAAGATTGCATCACTTTGACGTAAAGAGTTAATAGTAAATTCATAAATTAAGATAAGGGGACATGTAATAAACTCATAAAATCTTCTCTCTTTGCAGATATTTGAACAAAATTTTGTAAGTGGTAGAAGAGAATGTAAATGAATAACAAATATGTATCTTACTTATAAAAGCTACCAATTTTGTTCAATTGTTTATTTCTGAGTGAGTTTTTTTTTCAGATATGATAATGCTCCATAAATTTAAAACATTTTTCTTTTTTAATGTTTCTAATAAATATATTTCACATTAAATTATATCTTTAAGTTTTCGCTTATTTAAGTAAATATACAATATATAGAAAACACTTAAATTCAACAATCTAACTATAAAATTAAGTAATCTAACTATATAGATTTTAACCGTAAACTACTTCAGTGAATTTTATTATTAAAAATACAAAAATGTTTATATAACTGTACATTTCATTTTTGTGGACTTATTTTAATAAAATTATTCTGGACCAATGTTTACATAACATTCTTTCTTATTTTTATCCATACAGCACACTGACAATTTGAAAACTGGATTTTGTATTAATATTAAAATGTGTTCCCATATGCACTGCCACCATTGAAAATACAGTATACGCGTAAAATGAACTATGAATTTTCGGTGCTGACAATATATATCAGAATATGGCCTAAAACATTCGTAAACTGAGAATATCTTAATGCATGTAGAATGCATAAGGCATTTGTTATTGTATTAGCAAACTTAATAACTTCGTAATAGCTGTATTTTCCCATAATTCGTAATTTAAGTTTTAATGAAATGATTTTAATGAAATAATTAGGTAATCTTTAATTTCAAAAATTAAAAGAAACAAATAAAAAATATTTAAAGATTTTTTTAGATATATAGGGTCCCGTAATTATTGACATAACGCTTGTGGGCAGGTACAGTGGATTAAATTGAGTCCAAAAGTCCTCTACTATTTTGCAATTTTCACAATAGTTAATCCATTCATATTTGTTATCGTAACTTCCAGTAAAAAAGGGCATATTTCAATTAATTTTTTTCAGTCAATGGAGAATTTATTAAGAAATAAATCCATGTAAAAGTGGAATAGAATTAAGAAATTTCGAAATATATAGATTCAAAGAAAATGAAAAGTTCAGAAATATGAAAAAAATCTCGATTTAGCAAATTGCACTGGAGTTTCTGGAATCTAATCTCTGTGTATAGCTAGGGTTAACGAGATATTAATTTCTTAATACAGATTAATTTCCTCAAAGAAACGCATATTCGGCCGGTTCACTGCCAAATACAAGCGCACAGCCAGTGTTCAAGGTTACTAGGCGCGCGGGAAGTTGTTCATTCATCACAAACGACAATGGTTACGCACGATCGACGCGTGGCGTTGAATCCCCGCTTTGAGGTATATATTATCCTCCATTTTTTTTAACTAAAATTAAATTTCCTAATGACATAAGAAATGTATTTGTTCTGTTGTTATGACAATTTATGTAATTTCTATTAGTTTACAAATTAAATTTTTTCTGTTAAATATTGAATGTTAATAAAAAAAAAAAGCCAATTAAGTGATATGGATAATATTAGGATTCAGAACAAGGAAAATAGAATTAAAGAATTAGAAAAAGGAGTAAAGATGAAAAATCATATTGTCTGCTTGTTTATTTCTAATAATTCTAATTCTTCATGTTTAATTTTGTTATTCTGTTCATTATGTTTGAGCCTTTGCTTTATTGAACGAAAAATGTTTTGTGCATGTGCATTCTCAAAATTATATGTTAACAAATTGTGTGTCTATGTTATAAGATAATATTTATAGAAAGCAGAAGCATTTTTAGATCAATCTTAATACTTTATTAATAAAAAAAAACCTTTTTTGTAAAAATTAAAAAACTGTTTTGTATATTATCACGGAAATTTTGTACTTCATTATCACAGAAGTTTTATAATAGAACTTGCACCCCCCTCCCCTATAATGTAAACAATAATAAAATATATCTATTTATTATTTATTCAATCTCAACTTTATCGTCTCAGTTGTCTCACTTTCTAGCTCTGTATCTGGGATTCTGAATCACTTTCTACATTAATTTCTAAATTAGTTTTCATATCAGATTCTGAATCAGTGAAAATATCCTTATTTTCTTCCTTATTCACAAACTCATTTCTCATACTCCTATTTACACCTCCTATAAAAGTGTTCGCGCCTTTTTAGTAATCTATCAACATAAGTTCCATTGTCACTAAAACTAGCTTCTCAGTCTTCTCATTTCTAAGACAGTTTCACTTCTTAGTGTAAATTTTTTTGTATGCTGACAATACTTATATGCTAAGCTAGTTGAAATACTTAGCAAGCAAATTGCTATTATTTCAGTATTTGTTAATACTGACAGTATTATTGGCTATGTAGGTCATCTTAATGAGAGTTCTACAATGAGTCTGTAATCGATAATAGGAAGTCTTAACCAATCTTTTAGTCGTACAAGTTGGATAACTTCACTGATTAACACTTCGGACCACTTAGGATTTCCGACTACCGACTTATTGTAGAACACTTATTGTAAGATTTCTGACTCATTGTAGAATCATTATAGAGTCAGCCTAAAGGTCTGAACGACGCTTTTCTTTTATCAAATCTTTATTTTTATGGAAAAAAGCATACAATGGAAATGCATTTTTATTAAAATTTGAAGTAGATGGGATATTCTTAATATTTATCGGTTTGTTTTTTAGCTTTAATCTATCAAATCTCAACTTTGCAATGTCATTATAACCTAAAATCGCATCATATCATATCATATAATAGCTCACCCCTGTGCTTTGCTCTGAATTAAGCCAATCTGGCATTGACTTATATGGTGCAGTGGAAGTGAACAATTGAACATCATTCATATAAGCCATTTTCGTAATTTTTAACAAACTGAACTGTCAAATATTTGTAAACTTCTAAATATGTACAATCACATTCGATCGTAGTATAAAATATTTTCCAGACTATCTAGTGGATTTCCGCTAGGATACAACCAGAGAAAAATCTGAGAGAAGACATGACGGCCCAAAACCAGTAACCGTAAGATGCTGCCGCGCACTACTGCCCTCTGACAAAATGGATGTAAACTTTTCTTACGGTACATTGTCCACTTTTCAAGGCTGGAAATGATAAATCGATATTTGGTTCATATAATCATGTTACATGTAACATGATTATATGAACCAAATATCGATTTATCATCTCTAGCCTTGAAAAGTGAACGATGTACCGTAAGAAAAGTGGACGTTGCTATGTAGTTTACATCCACTTTATCCTCTCTCAAGTTTCTCTCTGCTTATAACCAATCAACAGGCTTGGATGTTTTCCAATTGCTTGACCATGCTTTACACATCTTGACACAAACACATAACTAGAAAACAATTTAATGAAAAAATATTTTATTATAGTTTTGAAAGGGTGTATATCAATTGCCCAAGTCACTAATTAGCTAATTTAAAATAATATTGGGTCATCTAAAAAGTATCCGCGGTACTTTGTCACTAGATATATGACCATCAACACACATCTAGTGACAAAAAAACCGCAGATACTTTTTAGATGACCCAATATAATCTCATTGGTGAAGTAATGAAAAATTACTAGGAACAGACTGATGTGAATGGTGTATGCAATTAAACTGTGTGCAAGTACATCGCTCGTTTTTTTTTAAAAACTCTCGAGGTAAACTACAAAAATATTGGGTCATCTAAAAAGTATCCGAGGTTTTTTGTCACTAGATGTGTGTTGATGGTCATATATCTAGTGACAAAGTACCGCGGATACTTTTTAGATGACCCAATATAATGAAAAATAAGGGATTCCATTTAAAAAATTCAAAGTGATCTTGCTCTGACCTTAACAATACCATTCACAATCAAACCAATGATCATTTTGTGTCCTTGAAATCATGAAACTTTTGTTGAAACATTTTTCTCTAAAATGTACTCATTGTTTAAGAGATTTAGAAGAGGGGTAATCATTTAAAATGGGGCCCCTATACATGTGTGTGTGTGTGTGTTGCATGCGCGCGCGCGCGTGTGTGCATATATTTATTAATGAAAGGGATCGATATGGAAAATAAAATATAGGTACTGAATATTTGTGAATCTGATTGATATAAGACGCTTGCAATGAGATAATGACATTTAATATCCCAATTCTTATACATCGACGTCGATATAAGAAATATGATTTTATTCGTTTTGCTCGATCCGATTGCTAATTTCTCGTGATCAATTGACAATTAATCAGCACTTCGCTTGATAGTGTAGTCGTCTACAAAGTTAGATGTCGATCACAGCCTATCCGAGACTTTGCCACTCATCATCCCCTCGTCATATTAGCATAAAGATACTTAGATAAACTCGGAGGATTCCCTTCTATTTCTTGTAAAAGAAATAGAATCTTATTCTCTGGGAATCTTAGTCTCGAGTTATTCTCAAGATATATACACTTCGTATACTGATTATGTCATCTCTTCTCCATATCAGCTATACACTTGTTCGTACAAATTATTAATCTAGCAATAAATATATTAGATCGCTTAGAACAAACTAGATGCATTAGTCCATGTGCCATATGTATGCAATATAAATGATGAATACGACAAGCGCATCGTATTTTAGATTAATCGCATTTCTTCATGTTATTTTTCTTCTCTTGCTCGATTCTAACTCTTCTTTTTAGTTTACTGTGGCTGCCGCGATAGATGGTTGCGTTTTTTGATGTGTTGCAGGAATCCTTTGTTGTTGTGGGTGGTGGTAATTTCCTCGATCTTTGACATGAAACTGGTTGTTGTAAAGTCGCTGTTTCGAAAGAGTCTGCCTCATTTTCTGTTTTAATATTTTGTTGTCGGGTGTTACACTGACAGGAACTTGTATGATGATGATGATGATGCAATCGTGCGTAGCAATCGCTACATACTCTTACAGGATTGTAGAGCTGCTCACTAGGTAAAGGAGTAGAATTCTCGGAACAATCGGCGCAGAAAATCTTTCCACAACATCTACAAAAATAAATTTAAGAATTATACAATTTAAAAAACAATATAATACTATTTTAAATACTTAATCATTTTAAATACCGAAATCATATTTGATATTTTAAAAAGCATATTTTATTTACTGAATATAGACATTTTTTTATTATTGCTTTCTTTTCATTACATACGTTTATTATTACCAGCGTCTACTGTTCCATTATGCAAAATGCATACCTGCAATGATGTTTGCGTCTACCAAGCCAGAATTCCGTATTACATCCCATACATCGAGTCACGGCATGATCGGGCACCCATAAGGTAGGCGCGGGACCTAATTCCTCCACAGCTTCCCAGGACATATCCGACGGTAGTGATTCCCCATGTTCACCGGCGCTACCCACCGAATCAGGTAATGAACCCTGTAAGTCATCACATATTTTTTTTTATTATATTATTGTATGCATAAACACATAAAAAAAATTATCAGCCAAAGAATTCTACTTACGATGTCATCTATACGATCGATATCTGCATTGTGATTGCAAACTTGTTTAATTAGTGCCAGTCTTGTTGTATGCAATTCCTTTCTCAAGGCTTCTTCCTTGAGCTAAAAAAATAATTAAAAGTTAAATAATTATTTTTAAAATTATTTTTAAAAAATAGGATTATTTGCTCTATGTATAATATATTGTTAGACACTTTCAAAGAATATTTCGAAAGTGTGTGAAATAACATTTGCTGCTTAAGATACCTTATGCTCTACGATAATTTGTTGGACTCGCATTTGAACGTCACAACATATAACAGGAAGACCATCAACATCGTCCAACCAGTCGGGATTATCTAGCATAACATCTTGATGGGTTGGAGAAGCTGGACATATGCTACTCGGAGTTCTTGATATCAATGGAGCGCTGGTATCACTCATATCACTACCCTCATTATGATTACGATTGCACGAAGAACAAACAACTTGTGCAGTAGTAGTGCCGGTTTCAATCCACGGTGAAACAATATCGCGCGATGAATTTATTTGTTGCCTATAAATTTTAACAAATTTTGCAATTGTTTAAAAGTTCATTTGAATATTGTTGAGATATAAAAAAATATGTATTTACGCTTCTTTCTCTTCATTCACCACTGGAACAACAGAATCATTGTTGGGTATCAAAGTATCAGTGGAACTATCTACCGAAGGATTGGCAGGCGAATCATTGGATGTTTGATTAACGATATCTCGTTTTGTCCTGATTTCAGTCTCTGATAAATTTTCGTTCATGATTTCGTTCTTGTTATCGTATTTTACATTCTTTTTATCCATCTCAGTCTCGAGTGCTAGAGAATCAAATTTCCTACAACGAAAAAAATTTACAAATATGTCCCCACTTATCGCACAAATTTATCATACTTTTTTTTTTTTTTTTTTAATAACATACTTTTCCATAGAAATACTCGGATCGCTGCGTCTTCTATGCAGATGCGTCGCATGATCAGGAGCATGGATAAGATCGCCGTATGATCTCGTCTTCGTCATTTGCCCCTGTGGCTCCTCATTCTCGCCACCTTCAATGTCTATTACTGTCATTCTTTGTTTATCGTCTCTCATACCAAGCGATGATTCCATAGAGCCTAGATACACTTCAGACCATAGAACAAGATCGCGTACGTTACAACTCGGCCATAATACCTAAGATAACATAAACAATAATATAAAAATCAGTATTGTTGTAATTGTTGTTTTGTCATTGTGTGGAATTATATCAAATGTAATATTTTACGACGTACTTGATTCTTTAACGGCGAATATAGATGGTTTACAAACGCAGTCGAATTGAGAAAACGCCAAACTGAAAATGTACGCTCGCGTAGTCTCAATTGTAGCCTCTCTTGCCTGGTATTACACAGGAATGTACCGAACAATTGCGAGTAGGTATGTTGGGCCAATTTTACCTGAAATAAGAATGTTATATTTAATAAGAATATTAAAGGAATATTACACTTAGAAATAATATAATATTAGAATAATTTCTTTGATAATACATATTTTCTCTCATGATATGTGTAAGTATATATATATATATGTATTATATATATGTATATATATATATATAAAATGTTTATACATATTTATGTATATAGTTATTTATATAAATATATTTACTAGATACGCTGAAGACATCTGAAAGCTACATTGAAATTGCAGAATTAACTGATGGACGCAGTCGAGCCACTGAAGAAATACTGGACAACGCTCGTTAGGATCATCGCAACCGATTGTTTGACCACATCGATCCGCGAACTTATGTCCAAAGTCTAACCATTCTCTCTCGACTAAAACTTGAAATCCCTAAAATAAAACAATATTATAAAATTAGAGTATTAGAAAATTATGTAGCAATATTAACTTGATTACTTATTATTCTTTAAAAATATTGTATACCTCCATAGTACGATAATATGGATCAAGTAGTATCTGGGCTAACGCGACAATTTGGGGAGTTCTATCCCAGCCGTCGCTACAGTGCACTAATACTGGTCGACCGTCCCTTTCTATTGCAGATGCTACAGTGACTGCTGCTCGCAATAAACCCGACATATGCTGCAACCATCGCGTTCCTTCCAGCAAACTTAACCAACTATAAAAGTAATTAGATTAATAAAAAAAAATTAAAATAATTAAGAATTTCAATAAATGGGGCATTTCAATAAATTTAACAGTCTAAGAATAACTCACTTTGGTTGATCAGCGTCCGATGCACAAAGTTGTCGTACAGCATGAAAGCTTTTCCGTATTGAATGGATATTTGGTAAATTCATAAATTGTATGTCACAGCTGGGGTAATACTCGGGACACTCGCAACCACCGCCACGTGCCCGATTTGCTACGGCGGTTGTGTAAGATCTGGCATCGACAATTAAAACTTTCTATAAAGCGGAAATTATTTATGTAAAATATATATATATATATATATATATACACCTATGTTTAATATTTTCTTTTTTATTTAATTTCTCATTTGAAATAATTTCTTATTAACAAGATTCATGTTTCTTGCAACAACAAAAAATCATTTCTTCCTATATATCGAAGTAAAAATGAATTTTGTTACATGCAAGCATACATATTTGATAGTATAGAAAATATATTAAAAACCCGAAGACTCTCTCTTGCAGTTCATGAATCAATAAATAGCTGTGAAATATTGATCAGTTATAATAAAGTCCATTTTCATTGTATAAATGTAGAATATTGAATTTTACATGCATTTATTAATGCAGAATAATAAAAAAGTGAGTTTTCAATATATTTTATTATTTTCTGATACAGCTGCAGTACAACACCGCAATTATTATGATCATTTTTGGTTCCCATGAAGAAAAATACGTAAGAAAATGTAGAAATAAAACGATCCCCGAACGGTGAAAAAAGTACTCTTCTTCTAATTGAATTTATTGATTAAAATTCTCTTACTTTGGCAGCACTCGACGCATCGTCACCAGTATCGGAATATGTAATAGGCGAATCTACGATAGTAGATTCGCCCTTATCATAGCTACACGCATCTGCAAGAGCTTTTAGAAGAACTTCATCCTCAGAACTTCTCCAACCGAGCCAACCAACTTCCGGTTGACTACTACGAGCTATCACGGCGCCATTATTCACGTGTCTACATGTAATTACAATGATAAAATAGATGATTTATTATAAATATTATATAATAAGATAAAAAAATAAAAACTATACCTCCAGATAACAGCTGGAATTCGTCTGGAACTTCGAAATTTGGCAACAAATTCGAGGGTTTCGTCGGAAATACAAGCGGGAACTAAAAGCTGTGGTGGATAGGATGGACACATCCGATAATCCTTATTTATTTGACTTACGCGCCATGTACCATGCAGATTAAATTTTAATCGCTCAACCTATATAAAATATAATTTGATGTGGATATATATGTAAAGTAAAAATTTCAACAGATGTAGATAAAAATATTCAAAAGAAGGTACTCTCTTACTTCTGAATTAAAAGTAGTAATATAAGAACTATTATCTTTTCCAAGCCTAGGATAATCTTTGCCTTCCTCTATAGACCATGCGTAGTATGCAAACGCAAATATATCCTCTATACTTTTTCGTGAATACGTCACTTTGTGCAATCGTTTGAACCACTCTAAACAGTGCTCATTTGTAGTAAATGCGCAACTAAAATATCAGTATTTTTAATATGTTGATACCTTTTTAATAAAAGTGATTACATAAATCTGTCATACATAGTAATTAATAAATGTAGAAGAGCAAAGTTTAATACATTTATATAGGTAAAAAATAATAGTACATTATAAATACCTTAAAGAACGTGCATCCTTGCATCCAATATGCAGATAAAATATTTCTTTTACCTCCAATTGCTCAATGAGACCCAAAGGTATATTATAACATGTTTGACTTAATTGTAGATAAAGCCTATAATTTGAAAGTGCCAAGACACCATCCGTTGTCCGTCCCAATGCCACAACTGATTCCCCGCTTAATGGTGTAAACGGAATTGTCAATGTTTCATCCTCGCATTCAAAGTTTGTGTGCTTAGGAAATAACTCCGAGGCATGGAGATGACATATGGATTGCAAACTGGTTGGTTCCTCTGAACTCTCCATCTCTTCGTTCTATAATTAAAAAACATATCTTTGATATTTGTTTTGATTTTTATTTATTGTTTCTATTAGCTTAATTATATGTATGCAAAAATTTAAAATTTAAGATCTTAAGTTGACAAAAAATACTGATAGCTATTATCTTATCTCTATCATTGTTCTTTATATATCAACTTAAAATAAACTTACTTAACACGAACTCAGCAACTATATTTGAAATTCCCAAATTAAAATATTCTGTCTCCTGTAATACATACAACTTGTAAAAATATGTATACTTGATAATATCTTTCATGAATATTTTCTTCAGAGGTACCAACAAGATTCATGAAACCTTGGCATTAGCAATGGATGACTACACGGCAATAACCCGCAAACCCTTTGGTACCTCTGAATATGTATACTTTTAGTAATGTGTATACTTTGTTTCCATATGCATACAGCCTATCAATGTTTACACTGTCAATAATATTTAATGCATCACAATACTTCAAAAATGATACTGAAAAGAGTTTATTGCATTACGAACTAAAACAAGAAGATAATCATCGATAACGTTGAATTTATTAAAATGCTTTCAATTGTTTACCAATTTATTTATTTAAAGCATTAGAGCAAGATTAATAAAATTTTAACATTATGGATAATTATCTTCTTGTTTTAGTTTATATAAATATACTTGAGATTAAATATAAATATAAAAATATATGTACAATACATGTTTTACTTCAAATAGATCGAATATCTCGAAAAATATGAAAGGTACGGATAAACGTTTCAGATAAAAATTATACGGTCTGAAGAGACGCAAATATTGGTAAAATTAATTTTCGAAAAAATCAATTTTTCATATCGAGGTTACCACTTTTTAAAATGATTTTCTTTTATATAAGATGATTCTTCTGATGATTATTCCGCATATAAAGGTAAAGTTATTAAAAAAATTAATAGTTTACGAGTTATTTTATACTAATACATAGACATATTAAATGAAATATTATCTTGGTTCGTAAAGTTAAGCAAATGAGAAAAAATATAGCGCGATACTTAATGGAAAAAATTAATTAAAATTAAATTACAAAATAAATTATTTTCCACTGATTTAATTTAAATGTAAATCATATTTAACTTGTTACAACCTTGAACGTTTCGGCCATACAAGTTAATACAAAAAAGCTTTTAAATAAGCATCATATTTCTGTTATTAATATTATTAATTAAACTACAAAAAAAAAACAGTTTAAATTTTACACCGACATCGAATGGTTGCATCATGCATACGTAAATATAATAAATGAGTTATAATTTAATTCATGTCCATGAGTTTTAAACAAGTTTATTTATTATGTATTTATTTCTTTGTCATTGTGTCAATAACCTTATTATTTATAGTCTGAACGGTTCTGACTTGTATTTTGACTTTCTCAGCAATTTTATAATTCTTAATATTTTATTCTAATATAACTCATTATATAATTATGTTAATGTATAATGTTTGATAATTTGTTTTTGTAAATTATGATATATTTCACACTCTTGGCTTCAGATGAATCTTTCTTGGTTTATTTCATTTTTATATACATCCTAACTGTTGATTTAAAAAATTCATATGCTTTTGCATATAAATCAATAACAATTCATTTGAATCGAAAATAATTTATTTCCCTATTCATAGTCAATTCTTATATAAGCCAATTAAGTCTTAAATATAATGTTAATCAAGAATCGTATTTTGATTCTTAAGACCTAAGACAATCTTAAAATAAGAATAGACTATTAGCCTGTGATAATTGATTCATCATATCTTAAGAAGATCCTAAAATGGATCGTCTGTATTACCGACTAAACGCAATAATTTTTGTATCACAACCTTTTCCTCTTTTACAGATTTAAAAATCCTTTTTCAGGATTAAAGTACACATATTAATATGAGTTTGTGAAGTGGTTATATCAAGAACAAAAAAGTTGTTTAAATTGAAATCTTCTTTACCATTTCTTACTCCAATATGGCATCAAAGCTGTCAATATCTAACAACATTTGCTTGATATAAAAGCTTTGCAATTTGTACTTACGAAATTGTGGTCCACAGATTGATAGTTTATATATATGAACAAATAACGTAAAGTTCTTAGAATTAAATTTAGACTTCTAATTAAAACAATTATTGTTCTACGAAAATCTATGTATATGTGTGTGTGTGTGAGATATTGATGTAGTAATACATATAAAGTAACATATAAAAATTTGTCGATATGTCACATTTTATCAGTAAAACATCGATCTCATCGGAATTCGGGCTTCACTTTAGGATCCCTTTAAGACTATCTTTAAATAATATTTACAATTGATTCTTATGTTAAAGATCATTTAGGCTCGGTTGCACCAATGTTACTTTGACTTTAAGCAAGGCTTAAAATTCTTTGTCTCTGTCTCTCTTTCGCTTAAAACGAGACAAAGAGAGTTTTAAGCTTCGCTTAAAGTCAAAATAACGTTGGTGCAATCGGATCTTAAATGACAATATAAAAGCCTGTTGTCTGTATTCATAGTTAGATCTTATATGTAAAGCTTCCTTAAATTTATCTTTAGATGCTCAGTAGTCAATAAAATAATTCGTAAAGCAGCTGAAGATAAATATAGATAAGGAAATCTTAAATATAAAGCCTGGCTATAAATACAAACATATGTTTACTTTTTTATCTTATATTTTTGATCTTCCTACATTGCCAAAAACTTTACGAGCACATTCTAAGGTACACACAGTTTAAACGATATTGTGATGATCGACATTCATAATCAGTTCTTATTTCAAATGCACGCACGCATGCATACATAATATATGGTGCAATTAGCATCTTAAGATATAACTTGAGACGATCTTGAAATAAAAATAAATTTACGAATAATCCGTTCATAATCTGTTCTTATTTTAAAACTGTTTTAAATAATATCTTAGTCCGGATCTACAATAGGTGTTTTAAATTTTAAGCCATAAGAAGTTGACTTAAGTACATTCGAATGCAAGGAGAATAATTGATTGTGATTCGTCCATTCCTTATGACTTAAGGCTTAAAAATCTATAGATAGATCCAGGGTTAAGGTGTTAATACAGTTCTGTGATTGGCTTATGATATTTTAAACTAGTGTACTTAAGACTGCCTTATAATATAAGAATTCTGACTATGAATATCGGCCTGACTATGGGCCGGTTTCATCAACTTCAATTAACCTAATCGGTTGATTAGGTGTTAATCGAGATTGGTTAATTCTACTTAATAACAAATGTGATTGATCAATTCCAATACAATTGGTCAATTAATTGAAGTTGATGAGTGCCCGCTCTGTGTGCACAGAAAAAGTAGACTTGTGAGACCTATTGCTTCTAAATAACAATGTCAATTATTGCCAATTTCGGTTGACTTTTTTTTACATGTAGATTACACAAGTGAAATTGTCTATAATTTAGAAAGAAAAAGTTATATGTCTTGCTGGAGAATCGAATGATATTTTTCACTACACTCTGCACATTCTTTATACTTGTGAAAAATATAGAGAGGTAGAGATAAAGATACCAGTGTTATCAATAAGCCAGATAACGGAAAAATCATAAATTTTGCCAAAGATAATGCAATAAATAAAAACAAATTCTAATTAGATACACATTGCAGCTGTTCATTGCAGTTACATTTTCCGCATGTTATTTCCAAAGTTTGAATGTAATAATTCCACTTTAAACGCAAAATAAAGCTGACAAATGAGTGTTCTTTCAATTTTCATGCTCGTAATGTTACCGTATATTTTCTTCCTATTGATGCCTAAATATATATTTATTATGAAAAAAATATGAGATTTCGTACATCCAAAATATTTTTTCTGCGTCTTTTCATCTGAAATCTATAGTGTGCATAAGACACTGTAAAGTAACATGACATGACGTGACGCGAAAGATAACATCGAGCGCGTGTTCCATTCTATTCCACGTTCCTATCTACTCGCCTGGCTTATCACTATGTAAGTATGCAGCAGTTAGCAAGTATGCAGCCGACGGTCAATTCGGCGACATGTGTCAGCCTTGTAACGCGCAGCGCATATACGGCGTATAATTATTCGCGCAATAACTTTTTTTTCCACCTTAAAAAAGAAAGACACACCGAGTGCATACAATTATACTTGTTTGTAAGAGAAATGAAGATTCGCTTCGTACTCACTTCTGGATTGTGAGATATTCCACATGGACGAGCACGTCGTTTTATACTTGAAGGAGATATATAAGTATGTATATGTATATCTTTCTTTCTTCCTCGGCAGGAGACCTTCTCTCATGCGAAATCCATGAACCAAACGCGAATACTACAGAATGTCACGTATTAACGACACTGCTCCGCGACGCGGAGCATCGTCTTCATGGATACCTTCGCAACGATAAAATGCCAGGAATACAATGACAATGACAGCGAGCGGCTGGTACTGATGGTGTTGATGGTGCTGATGGTAGTGGTGGGAAAGATGACGACTATCAGTTCTCATTACGGCATTTACGGCAGCTGGATCATGGCAGCATGCAACCATGCGCACCCCGCACTTCTATCGTCTCGTAGATCTCGCTATGGAAAGATTGGAAAGTCGAAATTCGTACGTTTGCGAGACAAACACACACAATTTCGTCGCGCTATTCAAAATTGTTATGCATGTGCGGTGTACTGCAATAATATGCAACAATGGCCTTGTTTACACCCAGCCAAGTCCAATCCCAATATTCCCCCGAGTCACTTCAGAGTTCGGAGTGAATTTCTCGGATGTAAACGGGTTAAGTTTCGATGCACTTTAATCCACTTTTCTCAGCGAAGTAGAACAAACTAAGATTGAAAATATCGAATTGTAAACGCTTCAGATCGAAACGTAGCAAGTATTACCAACATATAACATGGTAACCAACTAACAGCAACAAAAACAAAGGCAAAAATATATGAATATTTTGACATTTTACTTTCATTTCGCTCCTGCTACGAGACATACGAGAAATAAGATCAATTCGATACGTTCTCGTGTCATAGACATAGTAAAGAATCAACGTTGACAACCTCCATATTATTACAATAGTAAGTCTGTTCGCGTTGCTTGCACTTTTGGCACTCGACATCTTCGTTTTCTCTCTTTTTAAGGCAAAATATGTATCTATCTCATTTTAAGTGCAAAAATATTTGGAGATTTCATGCAACACGAATAGACCTCATATTATGGCCGTGATTAGAGACAAATATGAACAAAAAGCCCGTTCTTCTTATCTGAACTTTTGCACCAGTTTGTCTTTCTTGCTCTTCTTTCCTTTTGGAGAGAAAAGAAAAAAAGATAAATTGATGCAAAAGTTTAGACAAGAAGAACAAGTCTAAAGAAAGCAGGGGATCAGTTCTGTACCTTCAAACAGGATGAAAATTACAAAAATGAACAATTTACTAGATGTTGACCAATGAAATTATCAGTATTCTAGTAAGTTCGCTCACTTTTGTAATTTTCATCTCGTTTCAAGATACAGGATCGATCTCCAGACATTCCATAAGCGGAAATTTATAGTGGAACTAAACAGCGCGACCAATCATAAAACGGGGAGCACAGACTCTTGCATAACGCATAAAAAATAATGCATAAGAAAATGAACCAATCAAAATCCTTTATTTCCTTCCTTTCTGTGAAATGAAGGACTCTAATTTGTTGATTTTCTTGTGCCTCATGTTTTATGTAAGGCTAATTCTGCAATGCGTTATGTAAAGCTAATTCTACAATGTGCTTTTCATTTTCTGTTTCTTGCTGTTTGTCTCTTGTTGACCAAAAAAAACAAGAGACAAACAGAAACAAACAGCAAGAAACAAAAAGCACATTAGCCTAAGAATCTGTGTTTCCAGCTGAATGGACCTTTTACAATAAGCCATTAGTCATAAATCAGAAGTTAGAAGTTAAAAATTGACCAATCACAGTCATCAATTTTTAACTTCTGACTTCTGCTTTATAACTAATAGCTTATTGTAGAAGGCCAGAATGACTCTACAGCCATTTGGGTGAGATTTTCTTTGTGCGTTTTTGGCCGTGTTCCAAATTTATTTCCAGCACTGAAAATGCTACAGTTTACGTTACGTGCATTATAGATTTTCAGTAAATTTTGGGCAATCAATTTTGGAATACAGCCTTTGTATTTGTATTGTATTGTTTGCAGTACAATATTATTAGTTTTTAACTCTTAATTATTTCAATATTCACAAGGAACGCGAATTCCCGTAAGGATGTCGGTCTTTAAAGAGCCGTTTACATAAGTCGAAAACGCAGAACGCAGTTCGCAGATGCATTTGCGACAGCCAATCAGAAATGCAATAGTACTAATAATAGTTAGTAAATAGTACTAATAACAGCTTTTGATTAGTTGTCGCAAATGCATATTGCGTTTGCGACTTATGTAGACGGCCCTTAATAGTACCTCGTCGGTATCCGTACTATTGAGTAGATTAGACAAGAGGTCTGTTTTTTATTGCTACACTCTGAACTGATGCAATAAGTTGAAGCGAAATAAAAGTATATTTCACTTCAACTTATTGCATTGTGTGTATCAGTTCAGAAAGTGCAGCAATAAAAAACAGACCTAAGGATAGATCATCAATTTGAATCAACTTTGATTGTTCATCCTTGTCTAACCCACGTATATAATAGGAAAAGAACCATAAAAACGTGAACTACGAGGTTTGGAATGTAAACGAAAAAAGATATCCATTTTCAGATTTCTCTCTGCTGCTTTTCAGCGTTTCATGAAATGGCACTTTAAAGACCACAGTACGGACTTTTGCGTAACGCATTAAAGCATAGTGCATAAATAAATCAACTAATCAGAATCTTTCTTTTCTCTCATTCCATGGAAAAGAAGAACTTCGATTGGTTGATTCCCTTATACACTATGCATTATGCGTTATGCAAGAGTGTGCTGCGGCCATTATGCGCATTCTCATCTGGCTTTTTCCATCGTGGTTAACAGTAGTGAATAGTGTGCGACTATATGATTTTAACAGAATGATACATAAGTAATTTTGTACTCGTGGGGGGGAGGCTAGTTCTTTAGTACATTCTGTACTCTGTAATAAACGAGATACAATAGAATGATCTAGATGTATCTGCAAAGATGCTTGGTATAATAGTAGCTGGACGACTCGTAAGTATCGAATTCTGTTTTTATTATCTCTTATAATAATGATAGTATGAAATTTATTTAATCAATTTGTGAAACAAATTCTTTATTTTAAAAGTTTCTATTTTATTAAGCTGGCGAAGTATTACAATAAACTCTAAATACTATAAGTAGTTATTTTCGATTACTTTGTTTTTGTAATATAAAATTTTGTAATTATTTTGTGTATGTGTGTGTAAATTAGTTTTATTGGTAATAATTTTGAATCAGTTTTGTTTATATAATTTTTGGGTCCAAGAGAGAATTAAATATTCTAAAAATTTATAAGTTATTATGTTACTCAAGTATAAATTTTAAGTTTTTACATGAAGTGAAATTTAACTCTATTTTTAATAATTTTGCTGTAAATATTTTTATCTTAGTAATACTAAATTAATACTATATATTTATTTCAATAATAATGACAATTATATAAAATTTTGTATTACAAACATTAGTTAAATTTAATTGAGATTTATTTAATTCTTTATATATATATATATCAATTTGTACTAATAAGATTAGTATATATAAAAGGAAATACAGAGAATAATAAATTTTTTAATTTGAAATAATAAATATTAATTAGACTCACATATGAACAAAATTTAAATGTAAAGAAAAATAAAGCTAATAAGCCAAGCTGGATATTTTGGATACTGTATAATTAAGTACATTAAAATTAATATCAAAATCACAAACATAAAAACAATCAATACCTTAAACAATTGGTCATCCTCAATATAAAATGAAATAATAATCGAATTTTTATGTTATTTTCATAAAAAGAAATTTTAAATAATAACAATTTATGATATATATATGACAAGATGAAATCACTTCATCTCCACAAGAATCCTTGATATTATGATGATTTTTCTCGTTAATCAGAAAATTAGAAACTAATAGAATCTTCCTGCTAAAACTTTTGATAGCCATTAACATTCATCCTCTATACATAATTTTGTATAAATATAATTTTTATTTTTTAGGTCCAAACTGACTTTCAACAAGTTGGTGAGAATCAGTTCTTGATTACTATACCTGATGCTGATAATATAAACCATATAGTAGTGTTCCTGACTGGTACTATTCCTTTTTCAGAAGGTGTAGGAGGTGCAGGTAAGAATTAGTTTTGAAACAAAGCAATAAAATAGTTTTGCATATGACTATAGAGATGTTCTATATTAAAATTGATCATTGAAAAATTATTCTTTACAGTATACTTTAGTTGGCCAGATCCAAATGCGCCACCTAATTGGCAATTTCTTGGATATATTTCCAATTCTAAGCCATCAGCCATCTTCAAGATATCGAATTTGAAGAAAAATCATGAATTTGTGAATAGCAATTTAGGAATTTTTGGGGTTGGTAAGATCTCACACTTTGCGCAGATTGGTGTGTCAGTTGATCCATTGACAGTGATTGAGCAGCAGATAGCTACCGTTGCCGCAACTACAACTAGTTCTTCCTTGGAATTTGTACAAAAGATGTTGACAAGTTTTGTGAATTATGTGACTAGTTTTACAGTGACACAAGCTCAAATGACACCAAATCCTACTGAGAACTTTGTGCCTCTGTCTACATTACAGAGCTGGTATGAAACCTTTGAGAGGCGGTTACAGCAGAATCCGAATTTTTGGAAATCGTGATTGTAGTTGTAATCATATAGTATGAAATTTGATTTTTTTCTATCAATATGTAAAAATATATACATAATTATATTTTATAACAAGTTTAAGCTTTATTTCAAAATTATCATAAATTCTCATTTGAATTCTCTATTAAATTATTAATATGAATTCATTACTTTCATATTTTCGCTAATAAATAATGATACACTAGGATTTATATATATAAATTTTCAAAAATTAGGAAAACAGCTTATAAATAGTCACAGCTAGATCTTAGTGCCTAATAATGTTTCATATATATTTTAAATACATCTTTTCGCCGATTATTGTCGAATTTGCAACTCAATCATAGACTGAAATAATATAATCTCACAAATTAAATTGATTATTAATTTTAATGATAATAACAACTTAAAACTTACAATTTATTGCGATAAATAAATATCATAAAATAAAAATTTTTATTTTAAAATGCATTTAAGATATATTGAATTTAAATAATAATCGTAAGCAACTTTAATGCAATGTAGATATACATATTTATTTATCATCATTATTTATATGACATCAAATACCAAGTTTTATTTTTGTGTTAAATTAGCTTACAATACTTCTTATTTTAAGTTATCATTTTTTGTTATTTTATTCTATTGAATGCATCTAATCATTCATATTTTCAAAAACTTTTCATGAAACGATATTATGATACGATTTCTATATTCTAAAATGTGTTTTTCTTCAGATAAAAATTTTGACTATCGTTAGGGCCGTAACATACAAAAAAAAAACTTAAGCAATAAAATGTAAGTAGCCAATCCCAACATGTTGATTTCCTTATTGCTTACATCTTATTGGCTTAAGTAAGTTTTTTTGTGTGGCATGGTACAGAATTATATTATAATAAATAAGATATTTGTGAAAGGAATCGACAAAAATGGATGTGTGATATTCTTAATTTTTATAATTCATAATTACGATAAAAAGCGATTAAACATTTTCATATCGTTTTTCATCGGTTTCTTAAATAAGGTTTTGCTAAAAGAACATGACGTTTTTTTCAAATGAGCAATGAAAGATGTATATAAAATATTTCGACTATTTAATATTCTAATAAGAGCGAATAAAGGTATATCAATTGTACACGAGGCAATTGCGCCAACCACACACAACGTCAGAAAAAAATTTTTTTAAACTCCCTACGCAGAAATCGCTGTGATTGGCAATGGGCAATTGCTACAGTGTGCAAGTAAACCACTTAAGGATCGTCTACATAGAATTCATAGACGATCGTGGGATCTTAAGTCATAAAAAACCAACTAATCATAATCCAATATAAAGAGAATACTCGATCAGAATTGGTCAGTTTCCTATGACTTAAGATTCCACGACTGTCTATGACTGACTATGTAGAGGAACCTTTAATGCAGGGTCTATAATAGAAGTCATAGCGGTCGTAGAGTCTTAAGTCGTAGAAAATTGATCATAGTATTATTCTCATATTCTACTGTGATTAATTTTTTTTTACGACTTAAGATTCTACGACTATCTACGACTTCTATGTAGAGGACCCTTTACGATTACATAAGCATATAAAACTAGAATCCAGAATCAAGTTTTGCGAAGCAAGTTTTCTAATAAGTTAAAGTATTCGATATGATACGCCGAATAATCTTTACGAATCAACAATTTTCTCTAACAATTACATATTAGTTATAGCACATTAAGTATCAGAAAAAAATGAATATTTTCTTGTTACTAAACCACTTAATTTCATGTTACAAGAAAGCTTTCTGTAATAGAAAAGGGCCAAAATACTGTCAAAATTTAAATATCGGCAGTATGAATCATATTACTGTAACACAATGATTTACTTAACATATATCGGTGCTAATTCAATTTCTTTCGAGACATTCTAATTACATATGTCAAAATTTACAACACCCTTTGTACATTTTAGAAAATATCGGATAGATTTTTCTACGTAACTATTTTTATTAATTTTCTTTTCAATTCCTGTGAAAAAGTATGTGCCAGAAAAATTTTATATCATCGTATACATACAATCATTGGGTATTTAGTTACTATGATCGCTCAGTGAGCTCTTGTACCTGTTTAGTCTCTGATTTGTCGCTCATCCTTGCTTTGCAGAAGAAGTTGAAACTAAAATGAGATTACAGTATCTCAAGTTTTAATTTTCTTTCTATAATTTTTTCACTTGGATTGATTTTTTTTACGATATGCAATATGCACATGTAATTTAAATATACATTATTTTTTCATAATTATTTGAAATAAAAAAGAACTTTGTATCTTTTGCATGATGTGTGGTGGAGTAAGATTACTCTAAAGTAACATAATAGAATTTCTAGGATATACATAATCAAAATAAGATGTAAGTGCACAATCGATAAAGTAGAAAATGTTACCGCATATAATAGAACTGATTCTTATTTATTAAATTTATTTAACAATTATAATTATTTCCCAAACTTATGAAACAATTTTCCTAAACTTTCCCAAACTATTTTCAAACTGCAATAAAAAAAGAGAAATGTTAAAATATTTCTGCTAACTATACGCTCGATTAATTTTAATTGATTATAAATAAATTATTTCTTAAATTATGAGAACTATTTTCCTAAACTTTCCCAAACTATTCGCAAACTTTTATAATAAAAAAAAAAGAGAGAAATGTTAAACTTGTGTTAAATATATGAAGATCCATGTCGGTTGTATGTCATCTAAAATCTTTTTTAAGGAAAGCACCCACTTTTGCTGCGTCCAATCGTGCCGTGTCATGTCATTGTTGGAAAGCACCGTGTCCAACGCCCGCGCCATGTCGATGTGTGTCGCCTAAAAGTCTTGATAGAAAGCTCCCCGTGTCAACAAGCATGTTGCCACAATACGAGTCGAGTAGAAAATTCAAGGTCCCCGAAGGCGCGCGCGTGCGCGAGGCGCGAGCGTGTGGAGTGGAGGTGCAACGCGACGGTTTGGAGAGCTGTGCGAACTTCATGTGTGACATCACGCTTCATTGTTGGAGGTTTACGTCATTCTCGAGTCTGCTCGAAGAGTCGCGTGGAGTCGCGCAGCGTCGCGGGGACGAGTGCATGCATGTACGTACATACGTTTGTACGCACGCACGCATGCAGGCAGGCAGGCAAGACAGACAGAGAGACAATCTCGTCGTGAAAGACAACAAGCGATAAATGTCGCTGAACGCTCCAGTCACCAGTGTCTCTCGCGTGTAAAACAACGTCCGGGTAAAAAGACGTCCGGAGGTATACAAAAGCGTCGGTTGTTCCGTTACCCGAAAAAAGCACCTGGTGTCTTCGCAGAGATAAAAATTATTCCCGTTTAGAAATGCTCGGAAACGTGTCGGAATATAGTAATATTCGCTCTATGTCGCGAAGACTGTTATATTAATATTTACGAGTGAGATCCGAACGACTTCCGTCGATTTGCTCGCAGTCGCGTCGTATCGCATCGCACATGACGCACGTCGTCATCGACCGTGACTTCACCCAGGTGCACCCATTTCATCCTCGCTCAACATTCGGTGGAGCAAGACTAAAATGATAATAATTTCAACGTACCATCCCGGTGAAAATGTGATAGACTATCCGTACGGCGTTGTGCTTCTCCATCCGCCGTCTACGTCTACGTCTCTAGCGCCAGTTACTTAGTGCGCGCCTCTCTTTCATTTTAAATATAACAAGTGTATAAATAAGTATGAGCAATAGCGGGAGTGCGCGGCGAGGCTCTTTGCGTCGCCACCGCTGTTGATTTTTCTCCCGCGCGCTCGCGCGCCCGCGCGCGATACGCGTGGATACGCATTGTTTATCAACGTGTTCGGTGGTGTTCGGACAGAGATAAATGTAGAAAGAGTGAATGACAGCGAGAGTGTATACGAATGGTGCGCTCCGTCTTGCACTCGAAAAATCGTGTTCGTGCTCTTTGTCTATGGGTACGTAAACATCATCAAAGGTACCTGTTTCTTTCGATATTTGCTGCTGTTTGTTGCGCGACCCTTCCTGAATCGTCGATGAGGATAGGTAGAACAGAGGACGATAAACGACAAAAAGTTGTGGAGTGCGCCATCTTTATTTAGATTAATAATCTAAAATAATCCTTGTATATCGAGATTTCTTTAAAAAAATAATAAGTAATTTTTTTAATCGATCGACGATTCTGTGCGACGATTCTGTAATTGCCTTTAACGTAAAGAAATGACGGAGAGGTGACGCGAAGTGGTTGTGTGTATACATAAGCATCCATCAATTGCGGTCTCCCTGACAGGGGCGTTTAACTTTCTTTTGTAACTAACAAAATTTATGATGTGATAAGAGATTATTTTTTTTTTAACATGACGCAAATTATTTGTATGGGTCAATGAATCATCTGTTATTGTAATTAGAAACGGAAAATGTGATTACATGACGGTTTCTTGGGAATATTAATGAGTAGGTCTGTTTCTTATTTCTAAGACTTAACTCTTTCTCATTTTCATCAAATATTAAATTTATACCTATCTTACTTTAAGTTCCAAAAATGTATACTAGCCGCAAAAAAACAGACCCCGTAATATTTTAATGATTCAACAATGAGAACATCAACATATATGAATATTTTCTTTCCTTTTTCCTCCTTTTTATAATTAAAAAATTATAACTTATATACTTGTGCTAACGTCTGAAAAATAAACATGTAAATATGTTAAAAGCTCTCTTGTGTTTTATTCAGGTGAACTCGAAACATTTTTAATTAGAAGAAACTAGGATATAAAGCTTTATTCTTGGTGAAAAGCATTTAATGTACTGGCGTATCTGACAAAAATGTCATCAAGGTTAATACAGTTGTTACATTTAAAATTATAACAATTTATAACCTATGTTATATATTATTATATAAAGTACTTTCTATTTAATAAAATAGTTTTACTTATTTTAATTAGAGAATTATAACTTTTTTTTTTTTATAGAAAAGCTTAAAAGTTCCAATTGAAAAGAATATACATTCATATTTCCAGAAGTAGGCATTTAAATCAGTTTTAAATAATGAGGAATATTTATCATCAGGTATTGATCAAGCATAAATTTTACAATCACCAGTATTTCCAATGTAAGTATAGTATATTCATTTTTACTTAATTTTTCCTCGACTAACAATATCAAAACAAAGAAAAGAGAATTGCTTACTGTTGTAGATACAAGAAATATACGTGATGCTGTTGCTTCTAAACTGCTTGCAGCTATACAACAAGCTGCAGTACGATGCTGAGAATTGTTCTGAATATACTGATGCCTATATAATGTTAGAAGAATTCTACATATTTGCCGCAGAACTGGCACATCTGTGCGAGCAAGGGTAATATAAAAAAAACCTTTACAATATATTGACAGATCTGACTTGCTTTAGTTTTCAGTATTTTTGAAGATGATCAAATATTCTTTTATAAAATAACGGCTTCCATTCCCTCACAAACTAAATTATTATTTATAGAATAAATAATTATTTTCTATGTACTTGCATATCTTTGTCCGATTATTAGATAAACGGGGAATTCTATGTTTCAGGCAAAGGTATTGACCATTTAATTATGATTATAGTGGGGATATTTAAAAGCAATGATGAAACGAAATGCAATATCTGTCATTACAAAATTATTTAATACCTGGAAGTACGTTTAGTTACAAAATGATTAATTCATGCTATTATCTCGTATATCATATTACCACACTCTGATGAAATTTCGCTTACTGATATCATTGATGATGTTTCTTCTCTGCTATACAGACTGATGTAATTTCATGATCCGGTACAATTGTCGTTTTTAGTAACATTCTGCAGAAAAAATTGTCCAATATTTACTACAAAATATTTACTACATAGTTTTGAATAATGAATTTCATCGACGATATTTCTAATATATTTATCGAAACATTATAATAACCATTTATAGGTTGTTTACTCAAACTGAGGAGAAAAATTTCTTTATTTTCTATGCATTTTCGTTTATGTTTACAAACAAAATTCAAACATGTCCATTATTTTTGGACTTGCAACACAATTAAATTAAAATAATAATAATTTTCCCAAATTAAATTATATCTTTGTTGTCGATTTTTGTTGTTATTAATATCTTAAAATCGACGATCTAATTTAATTTGGAAGATTATTATTATTTCAGTTTGATTGTGTTGCAAGTCCGAAAGTAATTGGCGCACAGTCATATATCTGAGATAAATGTATTTTTAAATATTATTCCAACATTTAACTTTGATCATAATTAATGTTACTAAAAACTTGTACGGTCAAAACTGAATCTTTAATGCTTAAATAATTCGATGTGAAATTTGTATATACTATATATAAAAACATATAATAGTTATTTAAAAACTCAGCTAAATTATTGAAATAATATCACAATTAAATTTTGATGCTCAATAAGCATCTATTAAAGAGATCTTAATATGCTGGAAATCTGTAAATAAATTTATTTTTGTAAAAAGTATTATCGGCCTGAAATCGAACCTTACCGAGGTCTTAGTAATATTCTTCGCAATAATCATATATATATATGGAAATATCTTTCTTTCAGATGACATAATATAAACAATAAGAATTATTGGACCGTACATGTACAAAAAAAATAAATCTAGATTATTTTATAATTTTAGAAAGAGCTTATATTTAGAAAAAAAATGTTGACTAAAATGTAACTAATCATATTAGAAAATGTATTTAAAAAATGATTTAAATAAATATGTTAACATAATAACGAAAAAAAGAAATGAGATAATTAGATAAAGATGGATAATTTCGCTATAATAGTCTTATGATTACATCATTTCTTCTCATAAATATTGAAAAAAAATTCTTTTAAAAAAAATGAAACATTCAAATCTAAACAAAAAACTTATTAAAAAATTTAATAATAAATTTATTATAGTTTTGATGATTATTATAGCAAAAATAGAATGTTTAAAGAAATTATTTTTATAAAAATTTTCTGAGTTTTAATAAATTTTTTGAAAATTTCTTCATTTTAGTAAGTACAGAAAAATTCTTTTTTTTTTAGGTACATGCCATAATTTACATTTTGTGCATAATAAAAATTGTAAAATGTATTTATAATAGTTATAATCAAAATAGTGAAGATTGTGAAACTGAAAAAGTTTACTTCTAATCATAGAATTTGATGAATCAGTGTATGTATGCAGGTTTATATGCACGGTCGAGTAAATAGAAAAATCACTTTATAAAGTCCTTTGCAAATATAATAGTCACCACATATACACACATATTGAGTGTGATAATACTAGATCAGTATATGAATTTAAAAAAAAATAAAAAAATTACTACATATACATTATTCTTGATCTGTTTTAGAACAGCAGTTGTTCCTATGAACGCCTCTTGTTCATTACACGGTGATGGAAAAGGTACTAAACACAAAATTGGTTCAAGTAAGTCAACAAACAATCTGCTTATTATATTATGGGTTAACTATTTAATTGTGTCAATGAGACAATGTCTTAACTATTTACTTATTTATTGATTAATTTCTTAGAGAGGATGGCGTATGAGGTATTTTTGGGCGGGTCTTGTAATCCAACTACCTGGAGGTCAGATATAGCGATACCGACTCTTCAGAATCTTGGCATTACTTATTATAATCCTGTAAATAATTTAAATAATTTATCTTTGTTTTTTTTCATAATTGCATGCATACGACATATTGCAATTAAATTATGTATCACAGCAAGTGTCACAGTGGGGGCCGGAATTAATAGCCCAAGAATATGAGGCAAAACAGACGGCACGAGTCTTACTGTTTGTCATTGACAATCAGACGCGCAATAGCGCAGGCATCATTGAAGCAGCTCAACTGGCAGCTACACGTAGCGAGTCCTTGGTTCTTGTCATTTATCCGTATCGTCAAGGACAAGCTATACTTGGAGAGACTGTTTCCACACAGTACGTTCATATGATTTAATATAATATGAAATTATATAGATTTCAAAGAAAATATAAATCTCTTAATTTAAATTTAATATTTAATTGTTATAATTTCTTTCTTATCAATCTTATATTTTATTCTACAGGGAATATTATGACTTGATGAATGGGTTGTTAGTGCTTCAATATCTAATGGAAAGGCAAAGGGTACCAATATTCGAGAGTGTATCAGTTGCCCTTCATTGTACGTCCAAGGTAATGGCTCTAATTAATGAAAAAATGTATTCTTGAGATTTCCACAGCTTTCTGTATAAATTCTTGGCATTCCAAGAATGGATCTGGACACGGAGGAAACCCGCGAAACGCATAATCTTTATAATGAAAAAATGTATCAGAATGAGGATCGATTTTTCATCTGTTTAACTTGTTAAACTTAATCTGATATTTTATCCAATAGGCTTCATTCATGATATCATCATACATGAAGCCCATTCAATAAAACATCAGATTAAAGCTAATCACAAGTTAATCAGACAATGAAAAACCGGACCTGAATGATTAATATGTATATATACATGCATATATTATGTATAGATGTTACGTGAAAAGATCAATGTGCAAGATTGCGTGAACACTGAGGATGGCATCAAACCTATAAGAATCTCGCTTACTCAAAATGGAACGGATGTAGTGTAAGTTTCTAAGGTAATTTACAGGAAATTTACAGGAAAGCATATTAATGAATAAGACAGAATTAAAACAAGCAATTATCACTTAGTAACCTATGTCCGGAAATATTATATAATAACTTGGCGATGTGTAATTAACATTGTGACATGAAAGTGATAATTATTTAAAAATTGTGTTGATAATTATTTAAAAAGTGATTTAAAAATTAAAGAATTAAAATCGTAAGCATAAATAGATCAATAAACAATGTTAGTTTTTATTCATAAATTTAATAAATAAAAAAATATTTAGAAAGACCAAGAATTATATTCTTTCGAATTGTTTATATAATATTTAAATAATTGGAAACAATTACAATAATGATTTGATATGGCAGTCATCAACTTTATTTGTATATTGACAAATTGATGTATTTCTAGCTCTTGTTCCCATGTTTGGTTACTAAATGATGTTTACATCAAGATGTTTACATCGCAATTAGATGCATTCGATAAATAATACAGTACATTTGAGTATTAAAGAAAGAAAATACAAGAATGTAATTAAGTAAAAATTATTTGTTTCGGTTTTTATCTCTAAAAGTCTCTCAAAATGTTTCTTAGCATGCATATAAATAAGAAAAAAACAAAAAATATTTACAAACAATTTATAAAGAAATTTTGTTTACATGACAGAAAATTGCGAGAAATTTTCAAATCTATGGACGTTAATGATAGTGGCACAGTAAAATTGGGGGAAGTATGTACGTTTTATCATATGAAGTATATCTTTAAAAAATTATCAAACTTAACATGATCTTTTTATTCCAGGCTTGGATGATGTTACAGTCAAGCACAATGTGTAACAATTTGTCTCTCTTGGATCTGCTCAACACAGTAAATAAGAAGTCCGGTAATGCTTGCGTATTATATTTTTATGGCGTTTAACAAATTTGTGTTTTGATAGTAAAATATTAAAAATATTAAAGTACGATATATTTGCTGTGCAGAAATCTATAGGACATTAATAGATGGATTTCCGGCAAAAGGTGACCCAACCGAATTGCGAATAAATTTCGAACAGTTCTGCGTTTTAGCCAGTGAATCATCGTGGATGCGGATGAAGAGTAATGGCATCTCTTGCGAAAGTGAGATACCTTCAGTATGGAATATATTATGTAGGAAGACCTCAAATTTCTTGCGCCGAGTTTTCGTACATCCTTTTAATCGTTTCCTAGGTATTTCTGATTTTCAACAATTTCCCACGATCTTCAATGAACTCACTGTCTACACTTCTCGCCTGAATCTTCCATTTTCTCACTTCCCAAAATTGAGCACTCGATTTCGTAAAAATTAGGTAAAAAAAAAAATGAAGTTTCTTTTAAACTATCAAGATTTAAATTTTTTCAGATTGGACTAATTCCTTCGTACAAGAATTCGAGAAGAGAGACATTTATGTTGGTGTAGTCAGTAAAGATCTGTTTTGGTTAGAATCTTCTGCAATACCATTGATAGAGTGAGTATCAGCAGCTTAGTGATAATTACCTCTCACTGAATTATGCCTGTATCAGATTAGAGATTGTATTTAACCAATCAGAATCAATTATCACGAGTGCAATAATTCGCATAAGCGAATAAATATAATAGAATAAACATAATAGAATAAACATCGTAAGAGAATAAATAACGTAATAAAATTAAGAAATAATAAAAATTATGGAAGCAAGACCTCGATATATGTATATATAATATATTGTAAAACATAACATGTATTAATAACACAACTCAATTGTATGATCGGTTCAAACAACCAAATCGCAGTAATTGTAATTGCGAGAACACGTGCTAATTCGGCAAGAACGCTCTGTCAACAAGTCCATGAGGTCTAAAATCAAGGGAAAGAAGCAGGAACAAAAAATAACTCGTACATCTATGATTACGTTCGTCAACAGTTCGATTGTAAAAATGTTAAAATTCAATTGTAAAATAACATGGACAAGTACAATTAGAGTTTGAAGTTAATTCAAGTTAATTCCAAAGTATTCAATTCATTCTATGCCCTCGCGAATCTTTTAATTCTGTGCCGATCATCAATATTAAATTTAGTGAATTTTGCTTGAATCGGTCAAATTCAATTTCAATCTCAATCTCTGAGATGGGCATTAAATATGATTTATTTCATTTATTTGCGATTTTCCAGATCAATGAGGTTGTCTCTGTATCGACCAAGTTTGAATGAATACAACGTAAGAATATTGCCGCAAGAATTGCAGAAGATAAAAAACTCACGACTGATCCTATTGATAGTGCCGCAGAATTCGCGCGGTATCGCCATTATGGCACTGGCAGCTCATTTGATTGGACTGCACGCTAAGCTCGTCCTCTGTGTTCAAATTCTTCCTGAGGGTTCTATTATATCTGATGAACAAGTATGATTGATATTTTACATCCCTCCTTTTTCCCCAACACATACACATACACACTCATATACATATACGTACACAACACAGAATTAACAATTAAATTATGTAAGTCTCTTGAATAGTCGCCGCAATCATATAAAGATCATGACGTCATAAGCGAGAAATGACATGATAAAGTTTCTTGCATGTCATTTGTAAACAAGGAAAATTTAGGTAAAATAAAATAATGAGATCGTTTTAAAACACTTACAAAAATGGGCCGAAACTATTCTTACTCCCCCCCCCCTCTTTGACAATTAGTAAATAGTCATAAAAGGAAGTAAAATAGGCTACGCACATGCATTGAGTAAACACACCTTACAATTATTTGCTAATTGCCGAGAGGGGGAGGGGAAGGGGGATAAGAATAGCCAATACGGCCACAACGATTACTCAGGAGCCTTAGGATTAAATCATTCTAGTAAATTAAACTTCAAGCATCATATAATTTGCAATTAATAATGAAATTAATTTCTGTACAATATTATAAAGTTATAATCTACAATACATATTTGTTTTTATAAACATTTGTAGGAAAATTTTTTTTATAATTATAAAAGTTGATATCATTATTTTCTTTTTATTCATTTAGTTGACTGAACAAGCCCGAAAAGATTACAACCGGGGGAGGATGTACCTGTCGGACTTCGCAACGCGTGAAGGTGTACCTGTTTTTCAGAATATCGCTGATGCTTTACAACATGCGATACAATTAGTTCAAAATCCTTGTTGACCTAAGTGCTCTTTACTGTTTTTCTTTTTTCTATTTTTTTCACACAGATAAGCTCATTAGTTTGAGAATTAATTTATTTTTATTCTTAACCATGTCCAACTACCATTTGAGATCAATACATATACCATAGGTATAATGATGATAATGTATTATCATTATTATAACTATAAGAAGCGATTGTGTTAGTTACAGTAATTCATTATCGTTATTGGCTGCTTTTGCTAATAAGATTGCTTTTTCTCATAATGTTTTTTATCATTAATGTGTCTCATATACAGCCGCGTGTTATTTATGCTCTTTTCATTAATAATGTTGCTTGTTTACATAGTATTATTATTATTATCATTTTTAAGTTCTTGACAAAATTAAAACATGTGCAATCAAGACTTTATTTATCAAGATATTCTATTTATTGTTAGTATTTGTCATGAACACGGCATTTTGAAAGCAATTATTTTTACTTTGTTGACCGTTACACACGATTCTTTTATTTATTTTATTTTATTTTAAAAAATATAATTTTATATTGGTTTAATGAATCGAATAGCTAATCATTTTATTATATGCCTTTTTCTTATCGAATAACATTAAATCCTTATTTAGTTCATAGATTAATAGAAAAAACAATCTCTCACGGTAGATGGACAATTTTTCTCTCATTTTTTAAATTGTAACTTAACGTTCGCAATTTTTTGTAACCTTTTGGTAATGTGGTTGAGGATTGATTTGATATATATGTACATAAAACTCATTGTTTCTAACGATCTAATCAAATTATTAACTTTTGGAATCTGATAAAGGATGGATGCGAGAGAGAGAGAGAGAGAGAGAGAGAGAATGTGTGGAATTGCTTGTATTTTGAATGCGTGATGCGTATCTCAGCTGAGTATATACTGATAGGCATGCATGGAATATCATGAATATGCGTGGTACATTTCAACCCACACAAATATGAAATTTTAACTGTCAATGATAATGAAAATTTCAGTATAAGAAATTGTTGTCTTATTCAAATCAATGTACAACGTATAAATGAATAAGTGAGTAAAAAAGAAAAAAACAGAACCAATTAAAACGAGCTGCTGCACACACTTTCCATAACAGTAACCGTAAGACATACCTTAAGAATTAGCCAATCAAGAATTAAAAATTTTTAGCTCTGATTGATTAAAGCTAAAAACATAAAAAACGTAAATAATAAGCGAATTGGCCAATCACTTCTCTACTGTAATTGGTCGCTCACTGTTTAATTGTTATTACCTTGCGATTTTTTTTTACGTGTTTCTAACTTTAAAGATCATTTATACTGGAATAATGATTAATCGACTTCATTCTGCTCACATTCGATTGTGATTGGTCAGTTTCTTATAGCTTAGCATAAATTAACAGTTTACGGCCAATATAAATGATTAAGGGGATCCTAAAGACGATTAATCATAGTATAAGTAGAACTTATACACAATTTACAGACAATTTACGTGTCACTGACACATCACTACATATTACTACATTAACATCTCACGTACATAAATTTTCGTATAACAATGATGTTTTTTAATTAGGCCCGGTTACATAAACGTTACTTTGACGAGACTGAAACGAGACTTAAAACTCTTTCTGTCTTATTTTCCAAAAGTGTGACAGAGATAGAAAGAGTTAAGCTTCGCTTAAAGTTAAAGTAACTTTGGTGCAATTGGGCCTTCTAAGTCCAATTCTAAGAACTACACGCTATTTTTTCGTGCAAACTATTAATCTGTGGACTACTATTTCGTAAGTACAGATTGCACAGCTTTCATATGAAGCAAATGAGTGATTCCTAATAGAACTAACTCAAGTTCGAGTAATAGAAAGGAATAAAATCTGCAATTTATTTTGGATTCTGCAGTGGCAAAAAAATTCGTGGCCCTTCTGTCGCTGACAACCTTGTTTTTCCGGTTGTGATGGAGGTGGAAAAGTGGCATTCACAATTGAAACACTGTCGAAGTGAAAATAACGCGTGTTGAAAAAGACTCACACCAGTAAAAAATAAAAAGTAAATGTCATGGTAAAAGGGTGCTATACTATATTAACCTGTACCAATGAACAAACAAGTGCAACAAAAAAGAAATCTTTTCAAAGCATCAAAGATTAGTTTTGTAAGGTAATTGTTGAGTTTAGTCTCTTCACTTCCGATGTTGATAAAATTAGGCTCTATCTATCTTATTGATGCTTTGCTTGTTGAAAAACCAGAAGTATTAGAATACTAGAGAGAGAATATGACGATAATTTCTGACGAAACTTCCAAAATTGAGGGTATCGATCATGTAATTTTTTCCTTAGGACGAAAACGTGAAAAGTAAAAATTTTTTGTTTGTATGTGTGTAAATTATATAGTACTCATTAAAAGTTACGGGCCACCTAAATAATTTCTAAATAGTTCGAGATATAAAATTGAAATTTACAGGAATACAATGGGATCATAATATATAATGCACATAACGTAAAGAGCATTTTCAGCACTAACAGTAAATTTAGAACACAGCTCAAATAAAGTACAATAATAAGGAGCTTTTGCAATACGATAGACCCAGATAGATGAACGTTAAAGTCATGTTATTTGTGCAAAAGTCGAACCTAATTATTACCCAATCTGACCCATATTTTCGAATACGTCTCTACTTATTGCCTTATTAATGTAATTGTTTAGTATTATTGTTTATCATTATTTTTATTAATTTACATTTACATTTACTTTACATTTTATTAATTACGAAGTTTTGTAAAAGCAATTTCGTATTATATATATTTACAAATTTATTCTTTTATCACATTTTATATTTATTCTTTTATTATTAATCAATGTTAATTTGTTAATTTGAATATGTTAATTTGAATATCGCGTTACTATTTAGGACAAAAATTTTATTGATTAATCTGAATTGATTATTCTGAGAATTGTCGTTATACGTGTTGTCTCACCTGTTTTCTTCCACCATGGTTTGAAAAAACAAATGAGAAAAGAAAAGAGGCTCCAGAAAAAAATTGTTTATTATACTCCTTTACATGAATATAATATACACTCGTATACACATAATTTATTAAATATTTTTCTTTTCTTTTTAATTTATTAAATATGTTTCTTTAAATAAAATAAAGCTATTCCGTTTCTCATGCATTTTCTTTCAGCATCTTTTTTGAACGAGATCTTAATATATTATTTGTCATATGCGACAGTGAGTAAAAATTCTCAAAATTCTTATGCTCATATTTAATAATCATTACGATTAATGTGATCCCATCGAAGTGAATTAAAGATACTCGAAATATGTTTAACGTTATATGCGTAAAAAAAACTTATAAGAACCTCTGCATGAAATTATACGCTTATTGTTATACATTACCTTTTGATCGAAATGATTTCGAACGAGCAATCGCATGAGTGTCTGCATGTAATATATTATCGGTCAGATAAGTGATTTATTCAGTTTTCAGTCTATTGTCCTCGTCATTTTTATTTTCTTTAAGATCGACTTTTTTTTCTGTGTTATCCTTTCCAAGAAAATAGTACCTTCGTATATTCTTGAGAGATAACAACACCGGTATCATAGCCGGCAGAAATAGGGGAATGTATACGGCGTACCTGTAATATCATAAAATTATTTATTATGTAATTTAAAAAATATATGCTGAATTTTCGTAATGCTTTCTATTGATTTTATATGAATATAAGAAAACCCACAAAGAGGAATTAAATATTATCTCTTTTTTTATGTTACATAGACGTGGATCGTTTCAACCATTTCAAATAAAAAACAGTTTTTCGTTTCGGACACAAAAATATTTCATAATTTAATTAATCTCATAAGGACCATAGTATACAAGAATATAGTACTTCTAGGAAATAAAAATATCAACATAAACACGTATCTGCACAGCGAATAAAGAGTGCATCATTTTATTTAGTAATTTTAAGAACGAAAAACGGAATTTTAAGAAATTCCAAAATTTGGCTTTTTAGCAGGCTTTATGGCTTCGTAAAATATAAATCTAAACGAATTTCATGACAAAATATTTCTTCTACCAGATAATATATGATAGAGTCCGATGCCTTTGACAGTATTACGGTAATGACTCAATGTGCAACAAGCGGTCAAAGGGAGGAATTTTGCGTATGTGCAACAAGCGGTGTTCAAAGGGAGGAATTTTGCGTACGAGAGAAAGGACGTCATTTCGTAGTTCTTGCATTAAAAGATGAGAGTGGAATAGGCCTATTGGGGAAACCACTATTAAAAAAAAACGCACCATGCTATCTACCGCAGGGTGGTGAGGAAATGATAGCTCTCCGATATTTTTTCATTATTTCCACTTTTTTAAAGATAATTTAAAATTAACTTACTTTTGATCCTCTGGAAAGTAAAGAAGAGCCAAGAGTGTTGGGTCGGAAAAAGCCGCCTCAGAAATAATAAAAGCTTCTTTGCTGAGAATGAAACTACGTTTGAGATCGCCTCGTCGCAGATGCTCAGCAGATTCATGCACTAACCCAAGAGCAGTCTTGATTCTATTTCCTACTACATCTGTGATAACGATATTGCTAATTTCTTTAAGTAGTCGCGCCAGTGACTGCAGAGTTAATTTGGCCGAAGTTAATTGCTCAACAGTACGATATCTCAATAAGGAATCAATTTCCCAATCACGTGATTTTAATCCTACCAATGGCACAGCCGTCACTCCGTTAATAGATTTCTGAAAATTAATTATTTTTTAAATCGTTTACATTTTAATGAATTTTTGTATAGTATATAAAAGATTACGAGGTAAAATAAAATATTCTATCTCGTAAATATCGTAATGATGTTTGAAGACAAATTCCTAACATTATTTAGAAAGATAATTCCAATACCACAAAATATGTTAAGATTATAATAATTAAAAGTTTTTAAGTTATAAAACAGGCATTATTGATGCTATTTCTCAGCGCACGTGGAGCACCTTTGACATGCAAGTGAGTCGAGTGCTCACTGAAGTGAGATAACAATGTTTTGTTTACGTTTAGCGAATCGCATGCAATATTGCAGTATCAGTAGTGCGATATTCGTCAAAAGGTAAAACAAAAATTCATTTTGATATCTCACTTAATCTATACTATAGTGATCTACATAAATTTGTATATAAATTTGATGTACATAAATTTGAATAATTTACACAATTAAAACAGACTGGAAAAGAAATTAGAAATTACTCTATTTAAAATTAAGTCAATATATTAAAATTGTTTAATATCATTACCATTTCTGGAATGCCTAGCAATAGTCTGAGTTGTGCCAGGAATGTGCCTACTATAGCAGTTTCTTCGGGAACAAGAGTAATAGCTTCATTCTCTCGTGTGCTCTCACAAACTTCTGATGATGGATTAATCAAAATTACACCACCCCATCTATATCAATTGTACAAATAATTGAACTAAATTAGTTTCAAAATAATGTATTTGTCGAAAAAATTCATTTTTATAGAAGATAAATATTATATATTATATGTACATATTACATACACAGTGTAACAAAGCAATTTTATGTTCATGCACATTACTTTAATTCTGATCTTTAATTCTGGAAAAGGATTTCCAAATTTATAAAAGTAATATATATATATTTGATATATCTACATCATTCTACGAAAATTATTGCGTTTAATTGGTAAAAGATGACTTAGTATTCCTTTAAGAAAAATCATTACAATAGTAATAAATGTGTGAATCACAAATCAGAAATGAAAGATACCTTGGAGAGAGAAAGGCTTCCACGTTGCTATCTGTTCGCGATCTGTGCCCGCTGCGGGTGTAGATATATAAAGGCGCATTGTCACACGGTACCATATAAACGACTAAATTGATACATGGATGGAGACTAACCTGTGATGCTTTAAAATTTAGTCAGATATGCTAGAAACGTACTTTTTACATGCATTACAAACCTAATTTTTTCTCCAATGGTGTTACAAGTTGTGGCAGAACATTCTCGCGCAAGGCAAAGTGCCTGCGGTTTGGACTACTGTCAGGTACACGTCTGGGATTCATATCTAATGGTAATAAATACAGCCACTGCGATTTGATAGAAAAATTACTCAAGATGGACAACTCATCCAGAAACGGTTGCACGTATTCTACAAGAAATAAAATTATAGTCACAAATGTGGAGTTGTATTTTTGTTAACATTTTAATTAAAATTGTCGGTTTAATTAATATTTAGTAATAATATACACAGTGTATCAAACAAACATTTTTTTACAAAAATGCTTTGTTTTTGAGATATTCAACTGTTTCCAGACTGTACCCTATACGTTACATAGTTAATAAAAAGTCATTACAGAGTATTTAAAAAATTATTTTTAAAAAATATTTTTTAAATTTTACGATTTTTCAAGCTACTTTGATATTAAATAGTTATATATGATATGTACCTTCAGTTACAGTTTTAAGATCCCAAACAATCTTCAGCTTTTCAGGGTCAGGATTAACCAAGGTGACTAGAACATCATATGCCAGACTGGCTGGAAATCGTCTTCTATTCTCTTCATCTAAGCTATACATGGTAGGCTCTGCAAGCGCATTTTTTGTCAGCGCCAATGACTTATCACGTAGAATCCATTCTGACAATACTTGTATTAATGTAGATATACCTGAAAATACATTGTATTTATATAACATAGTATTTATATAACATTATAAGAAAATTTAATAAATTTCATTACTTTTTAAATTTATTTTTGTAAAAATATAATTTTATTATCATACATCATTGTACTCATTAGAAGGGATGGTAAGTTTTATATCGAAATACTTACATTATAGTAAAAACTTATGCTTATCTTTATATTCTCTAACATAAGTAATTTCTCTCAGTAAACATTGTGCTTACAATAATAAAGTTTAGTTACAGCCGTTTAATTTGAGTTATTTATAAGTTTATCTCTATTAGTTTACGAAATAATGAGGGATAACCACTTTTATGATAACATGTATATTTTTATCATCTCATTTGATATTTTATAGTTTCTGCAATCTCCTTGTTAAAATTCTTCGTATAGTTTTCCAAAATTTTTAAATAAATTTTCGATTTTTATATAATTTAGAAAATTTTTCAGATTTTTTATACGAATTGTAAAACGTTTCAATAATGCTGAATCTATATTTTTTCTAGAATTCTTTATATACGTAAATTCTAAAATAGTTTTAAATTTATAAGATTTTCCATTTTATAATTTCTGAAAAAAATTTATGATATAAAAATTCAAGAAGTTTAAGATATTTTCCCAAAAATCTTCATAAATATAAAATATGAAAGGTTCATAAAAATATTATTTTTTTCGCCCTGAATACGTTTAGCTAAGAATAAGCTAATCATCGATTATATTTTAAATCCACTTTTAAATCCAGCAGACGCAATTGATTCAAGCAAATTGCTTCAATACTAATCAACTTACTAGTTTCGGTGGAGAAATACAGCGTTCTCTTTGAGCCAACTAGAACAGCGTCGTTCAAATTTGTCGCTTCGAGCAGTAATAAATCACCCACATCTAAATCGAAAGTCGAAGCCACTTTTTCGAGCTCGTGATATGTGAAAGCGGATGCCAAAAGATTATTGGAAACTATTTGATATTCTACGTTTAGCTGATATATTTCTGAAAATCAAGGGTTGAGACTAACAAAAAAATAATATAAAAATTTAACGATATCCATGATTCCTATACAAATTAATTAATAAAATGAGAGAGAGAGATAAGAAAGATAGATTTTTTAGAAAGAAAAATAGATAGAAGCAAGCTTTGTGAGTGTCAGCTTAAACGCATTAATCATGGAAGGATAAAAGTTCAAAATTAAAAATTTTGTTGAACAAATTTTTTTTTAATATTAACGTGGGTGAACACAAGTAATTTTACTATAAAACTTCGTCAAAGTTATTTGAATCTTTTTACGCAATATGCACAATATGAATTGTTATTAAATCTTTCATGTTTCATTTACATTTTCCCTTACCAGCGTTTTCGAACGTACGTCTGATCTCACGTGCAAGTGATTCAGCGCGATTGTGTGAGAGTGCTGCGACAGTAATCTTTGTAGTGATTTTGATATCCAGTTTCGATAATTCATCAATTCCAGTATAGGGAAGTGTAACACGAGGCACTGTTGTAGTGTGCCACCAGAGAGGTACGCCGATCCCTAAGAGTAATACAGCGAACGACACGCTCGCGTATACTCTGTATTTTTCTGTAACAAAAGATGACAAAATATTCTAAAATTATACAATATAATATGCAATTACATAATAAGTTAAAATATAAAAATAACAATAATGAAATTCAAGGCTAATAAGAGCCAGCGCTGAAGAGGATGAGATTGAACTCGCTTCGCGTAAGAAAATGCCCTAGTCATGAGGGAAGATTGGGTGAACCTCTCATGTGGAAAGTCGTATGACTGTCAGTATATAGCAGAAATATAGAAGAAATAATAGACATTATTTTTTAAACTTTATTTGTTAATAACATTTGAACGAAACAGTGACCGCCATCTAATACCTTTTGAAGATCACTCAGGGTCATGATCTTGATAATATTTGTCAAGATCAAGATCATCATCGTGGTGTCCGTTAATCTGAATAATTACCTGAGTCTTTAGACTAGCGAAGCATAATTTCAAATAAATGCAATGTATTTATTTAATGTAAAAATTTTTGTCTTTGTAGATAAAAATAATATTGCAATAATAACGCCGATCATTATATTGTTGTTTTTAAAGAGCTAATTTCTAAAATATATATTAATATACATATATATGTATATATATTTTGTATAAATATATATATATATATATATATATATATATATATACTAGCTTGATCAAAAAGTTTCCGGAATTCATTCAGAAAATTCAAAATACAAGTTTATTCATCAAAAGTGATATTGTCCCCTTCAAAGTACTCTCCAGCGACTACAACGCACTTATGCCAGCGCTTGATCCAGCTCTCGAAACATTTCTGAAACTCTATTGTTGGTATAGCCATCAGAGCCGTCTTCGATTTTTCCATTACCTCCTTTCGGCTATTAAAACGCGTTCCCCGCAGGTTTTTTGACTCGATCGAACAGAAAAAAATCGCAGGGAGCCATATCGGGTGAATTCGATGGCTGTTGGATGGTATTCGTTGTTGCAAACTCGTTGTTGCAAATTCAATCGAATTGGTCAATTCGAATTGGTCAGACCAGGCGCCGCGAAAACTCGTAAATGCCAATCAACCCGGAAAGAATAACAACCTTAACGTAGGCCCGAAAAGAGATAA
Source organism: Acromyrmex echinatior (assembly GCF_000204515.1). The sequence goes on along the minus strand of NW_011626762.1, from coordinate 1,292,724 downwards.
GATTGCAAAGACATTTTAAGTACCGAAGTCATACAATAGTAAAAATCTAGGCTTTGTCATCCGAGACTGACTAACAATTTCATCTTAGAAAACAGGCGCCATGTCGCACTTAAAAAATCGTAAACGCATAGAATAACTTCCAACTGGAGCGTTATCTGAAACCAGACTCGCAACTAACAATGGTAGCCCTATTTGTGCATGGTAACCATCTGTTTATCTGGCCACATTTTCCGCGAGAATAACAGAATTTGTCATCCGTCTCGGAGCAATCTTGGCTCTTTAAGGAAAACCGTAAATCACTTCTTTTCTTATCGAAACTACTCTAACGATGTACTCTAGATCAACAACGATAGGACGCTATAAAAATCGTAAATCCCGCGTGACATTGCAACTAACTTTTGCATCCTAGACAAAGGGCACAACACCCTTTTTTCGAGGTATAAATAGAGGTCCCGTGGAAGCGCAGAGTGTCAATATGAAATTTTGAATCACTCAGTTACTCATTGTCTCGGGCAGTCCGAAAATTATTGTTGATTAATTATTATAACCCGCGCTAATGACACGCCAGTTCGCGATCCCATCCGAGTGCTTGTAACCAAATTGCAACTGAAGTTACTAGCCATACGCCACGGCGACTGCCCTTCGGACGATCTTCGCTGATGATGAATCTCCTTGGCCACTCGCCTAGAACCTACCCGATATCTTAGGGACAGCTACTAAGTAAGTCGTAATTATTTACAGTCCACCCCCGCGTTTCCCATGGAAAAACACATTCATTGTATACACACATACACGCATACATCCATAAGCTATAGTATGTATATTTTTTTGTAAAGAGAAGTCTTATAATGTATAAAATTCCTTTGTTTCATTTTATTAATAAATGTAATTTAAAGTATTCCCCTGTTTTTTATTGACATCACCCTTCGCATTCACTTCCCTCGAATACCTGAGATCGCACGAGGTCCAGTCCCGGGTCAAAGGGATTAAATTCCTTGATCGGAAAAGTAGGACCGACGTACGCATTGTCCAGAGGAACAGATGTCATAGCGTCCCTTCGGACCCACATTCCGGGACTTAAAACCTGTGCGTACACAGATATTCGCCTCCGCGCGTATACCTGTGAGATTGAGTCTAACGGTCCTTCCATACCTTCTCCATTCTCCCTCATTGTCTCCTTGACCAAATTTTCAAGGGTTTGGACGTAACTATATATATATATATATATATATATATATTAGTTCTACATACAATTCAATGAAATCCGTATTGATATTATAACATTTCCCGTAAATATTCACTCAGCTTTTCTTGAATGCACAATGTGAGACAAAAATTAAGAATGTTTCTAGCAAATCATGATTCGGTCAAACAACACACCGTAAGTACTTGAAATTCATCAGAACTAAGAAAGATTCAATAAGTTAATAATAATTGGCGAATTTTTTCTACATTGTATATTTTTATCCTTAGTATTACATATTTAATTACTGTAAGAATAATTTTTAATTATTAGTTTTAAACCCTAATAATTAATTGATTCTATTTCTTATCATTTTTCTATCATACAACTTATCATTTAAAAGCGCTAATTAAATTATTAAATATTTACCAGGAGTACTATTTTCTAACTGATTGTACATTTAATTAATCATAATTTATTTAAATATTTAATATTAAATATCTGATAAATTAAGTCCTCTCTTCGTATTTCATTTTTGAATATTTTTGAATATTTTTTCCGGAAATAAACAAATAAATGTTTTTTTAAATAACAGAAAAGACAGAAATGCGCAAAATAAATATAATTCGTTTCCGACGTGACTATTTTGAAATATCTTGTTTTGTGTATATGCAAGTCCACTTCTTTCTCGTAGCAGTGTATTTACTAGTTTCATGATGAGGAGACGAAGGAATGTAGATCTTTTTTTTTTTGCCATCTTGATGTCACAGTGCATTTTAGGTCTTCTTGATAAACAAGGTATAAACTTCTATCTATAAACTTGGCCTTTTTAAAAGGAATTGCTTATATATGCCTATATCGAACAATACAAAGACTGAACAATACAAAGCTAGAATAATATAGAACAATACAGAAATTTAAATTTAATTTATGTTTTTATTTGTTACTCATACATGTATAAGTAATTTTTTATATATAATAACAATAAAATAATTACTTAAAAATACTACATTCAATTAATAAAATAATTATTTTTAAAATTCTAAAAGAATTGGAGAGAGAACTTTCACAAAACAGACACATACATAAAATTTTCATTCTTCTATTTTCAACAAAAAATATAAATATAAAAAAGCATTAATCCTTTGCGAATAAAATTTTGAAGCATAAATGTCAAGATGTATTGAAAAAAATAGTAAGTCTTGACATTTATGTTTTAAAGTTGCTTTAAAACGAAGAATGAGAAATAATAAATAACACTATTTTTATTATTTTAATAAACTATTTCATCCAATGTGAACTTTTATTCGAGTACAAAGGAATTTTTACAAATTGGACTCCGAACAATACTGACTAAATGAAAAGTTAACTATTCTTTATTAATTCATGCGCAGAAAAACATATATTGATGTCAGAAAACAACTATTTTATGTGACAATATTGCGTTATCTATAAGAAGTGGTTAGGATTATTAGATAAAACGATTATTTAACAAGAGATTTTTCAGTTAAGGGGACAATTAATTACGTGCACTGATAAAGACTTTGTAAATCGAAATGTTTGCATGACATTATGACATTATATTATTGGAATAAAGTAATCGTTAATTTATAAGTTAATCATTGTTCGATTATAAGTCACGATTGAATATAAATGTAACTGTACGAAATATAATGTACTCATCCAACTGTACAAAAATATTCATTTATATTATTATAATAACAATTAATGTTATCAAATATCACTGATCTTTTAAAGATGTATGGGTCACATCTCAAAACATTATCAAAAATATCAAAATTTCATAGATTGTTCCATTATATCTGAATATCTATGTAAAATTTCAGCACAATTTTCTTATTAATTTAAAAGTTTAGTTTAAAATTTTCTTATTTGTTTAATTTTGTTAATTTTGAATTCTTATGTAAAATCGTGTAATACTTATTTGCAAATTTGATGAGGAAATAACATTAACATTTAAATTAAATATTAAGCATATACTGATCAAACAATTGTAAATATATATGCAAAAGTTTATTTAGATACGCATTAAAAATTATTTAAAAATGATTAAAATTGCAGAAAAACATGATCATTTTGCTGCATAAAATCATTATAAGTCAAATTATTTGTTGTTTTCTTTTTTGTGATTGGTTTCAAAACACATTCACAGGCTAATATCATCAAAATTTTATAAATAGTACAAAACAGGCGCGCGCTACGTGGGCATTATTTAGCATTTGACACTATTAAACTGCACTATATTATAACTCCACTGTACTATAATTTTTTTTGTGTCAAAATACATGCGCTTATTTCATAAATGACGTAAACAGTTAAATGCAATGACGTAAATGCAATGATAACCGTTCACAAAGTAAGCGCATGGAGAGAACCAATAAGCATTGCCGGAAAGAGGCAATAATATACTTCGAGAGATTCGAGATATTCGATGTTAACATGGACTTTTTCAAATAGGAATGTTGGCTAATATTAGCTTATTTTAACTGATATTTTTAACTGATATTGTATTGCCAAAACATCCTCAAACAAATTTTTGTTCTTACAAACAAATAAATTATATACTTTTGATTCATAAAAATAAAATAAAATACTTAATTTCATGCACAATTGGTAATTGATTTATTTATTATGTTTTTATTCATTAGCCTCTTCAAACCTGATTTTATTAGAACCAAGTTAAAAAATGTTTTTGATTCAATTCACGCGCATTAATAATTTTAATAAGTAATTCATACTATATTTATAAATAATTAATTTTTTTCCAAAATTTTGACTATCTTTCCAACATTATCCATCAATCTCAGATGACGTTGATGGAATTAAATAATTTCAATAATATCTTCAAATCTGATATATTATATGTACGCAGGATCTGAAGGTATTAATATATTGATATATCAATTATATTATATAATATTAGGTATTTTTATATTTTTATATTCAATTGTTATATTATTTAATTATAAGTTTTATTTCTTAAGTTGCAATAAGTAGATATAGAATTTCTTTAGTCTTAGATTTTTTCTACTCTTTTCATACTCACAAATAATAATAGTATGTTTAATATAAAGTATATTTATTTACTATACATTTGTTTAAATCATATCTTCTCTCTCTCTCTCTCTCTCTCTCTCTCTCTCTCTCTCTCTCTCTCTTCTCTCTCCCTCTCCCTCTTTCCTCTCTATCTTTTGTTCCCCTTATCCTCTGCCTCGGTCTTTCGTTCTTTCTGCATGAACATAAAATCATAAATGGGGACACCTAATAAAAATTAAACTCATTAATTTAGACTTCGCAACATGCACTACAAATTGAGATCTGAGAAAAACAAGGAATTCTTTTACTATATGTATAATGTATGAAATAGATATTCAGTAAACATAAATAGTGTGTTGATACATAATTTTTGAAAATGTACTTTTCTTGCATTATCACAATTAAAAATTTAATTTTCCAAATACCAAAGTCTTAGAACTTTTTCCAAATCTTTTATTCAATGTTTTTAGTTCTAATCTAATATGAAATCTCGAAAATAGATTTAAAATCAAATTTAAAATAAAACGAAATTTGTCTTTAATATTAAAAATACTGTTCTCTATTATTTATAAAAAAAATTTTTTTAAGAGATAATTTCGAAAATTCTTGAGTTTTAATAAATTTTCGAAATTTCGGTAATAAACAAAATTTCTAAGAATTCCACATCTTCTAAATTCTTCTTAGAATTAGAGATTATTCATTTTTTTCAATTTTATAATGTCACAAATATTATAATCATCATTAACATTATGTCGTAATTTCACAAAATACAAAGACGAATACAACATCAAACACATACTATAGTAGACGGAATATATTATAAAATGTTAGTTCAAAATACTCTCTCTGATATTAAAAAGTTTTTGTTATCCGGAAAAAATACGTTTAGATTTATATTGGAAAAATTTATAATTTTTTGTTTACTAATTAACGAAATATTTATGGTATAAAATAAAATAGAAAATAAATATTTGATATTTTGATAAATTTTTATATATCAATAAAGAAATTATAAATTTTTCGATGAGAAAATCTCTTGAGTGTTGCCTATTCGTTAATAGGCCAGATTTAAAAAAAAACAAATAGGCACAATATTTAAAAAAAATTACAATCTCATCTCAAAAGGGAGCAGACTAAATAAAACAGAAAGAGAAAAGAGAAAGAGGGAGGATGAAAAAAGGAGGGGAGAAGAAATGAAGAGGAAAGGGGAAAGAGGAGGGAGTACAGTAGAGGAGAGAATGCGCTAAAGGAGAGGAGGAATAAAGTCTGAATTGAAGCCTTTTCTGCGTGTCTTGGGCTTGGACGGTCAGTACGAATGAAACACAACGTCGGATAACTCGGGAAACTCCGAGAAGTGATCGTGACGAGAGTGAAAAATTTACAAAAAAGCGTATTACAAAATTAAGTAAAACCTCGTGATATTATAAACAAGACTTTCGTGAAATATGGCAAGACTTATTGTTGAAATTTTTAAGCAATTTTATTGCTGATAAATTTTTATTAGTGATGACAATGTGATTGTTATTCTCTTATCTCATCGAATAAACAATTGTTTCAAATTAAGCAATTATTTCTTATCTCATCGAATAGGTAAATGTTAAGTATATAACGACAAAAATTCACATATTATGGCTTAAAGTGACGAAAAGGAGTGTACCAAATTGCATGGATCACAAGATTGCACAAGATATTTTAATAAAAGTACGTGATAATTTAATTTAGAAATAATTAAAAATAGGAGTGCAGTACAATTAGATGTGCACAATTAGATGCACCCGGCCAAAAGTTTGGAAATACTTGTGATCTTTTCGCATTTCATGAGAAGTTAAATATCTCGGTGAAAAAAAGTCGTAGAGAAGTTTTCGACCGCTTTTTAAAGTACAAAACCTTAGATTAGAACTTTAAATCTATGTTTAAATTTTGATACGATAATTTTTCGCAAAGATATCAAATTTTTTATTGTGTAATGCGAAACAATCGCAAATGTTTCCAAACTTTTGGCCTGGGGTGTAATTGCAATCAATATTATATTCACTTACTAATGTATTTGCATTACATGAATTACTATTATTAAGATATTTACAATATATTATGAATATATTTGTTTAATACTTTATATATTTCAAATCAATCTGAAATATTTATATTAAAATATTTATAAATATTGTGACTATTTCCCGAATATTCATAATATATCAATTTTCAAACAATATGCCTCTCTATCTACACTTATATATATTCCAAAACTGTTAAAAATGTCAAAATTTCTTTACTACAGATATATTTTATGTAATAAATTTTAAAACATTTTATGTAATGAATTTTAAAACAAGAGACCGGGACCGCTTATACGGGACTGATTGTCAAAAAACTAATAGCTTAATATATGACAGCACTCTCTTTTTTTAATGTAGATCGATGATTAATATTAAATTGTGTAAAAAGCGTATATTATTTATTATAGTACATGTATACATTACTTACAACTTTTAAGAAAATAAAATTGGTAAATAAATTTTTTATTTCCTTTTTTGTTTTTTTATTAGTTTTTTTATATTGTCAATCACAATTCTTGTAATTATAGATAGAAAATGTGTGTCTTAGATAATTTTTGCTGTAGTTAGATAATCATTAGTGTAATAATGTTTGTAAATATGCAATTTCTTTTTACTAAAATGGCTATGTGGGATAGATTGATTAAAATAACCCGGGATTAGGTGAAAGAGAATTTTAATCTCTTTAAATCGACACGTTTTTGGAGCATATTTACAAATATATCATATAAATACTTTTTTTTATTTTCGTATAGAAACTAGTACGAAAACAAATTACGTATTTCATGATTAAAATTATTAGTTTACCTTTCAATACTATAATTATACACTATTATTTCCTAAAATATAAAACTGACATTAAAATAAAAATTATATTTTTATGCTATATGCATATAAAATATATTTCTGTCAAGAACAATCAATACTGAGTACGAGGCTAATTTTTGCAGCTTTGTTTAAAATTTAATAACTATTTGTACGGCGATATATTAAAAAGTAATATTTTTTTAATTATCTAAAAATATAGATGTATTATAACGTATATAATATTTCAAAATCTTACCACTTTTTTCTAAAAAGTTATTGAAATATCATTATTGAAAAACTGACAACCAGCCCTGATTTTCCTTACATTAATACAAATTTATACATGTACTTAGATATCAAAAAAATGAGAAAAATATTTTTTCTAGATAAAAGGTCCCGACTTCTGTGGTCGTATAAATTCAAAAAACTGTAACAGGATGTAACTTACATATTTTAGTATTTTTATACAAGTACTCATTAAATTGCGTTTAATTGTTATAAATTTTTTCGTTATTTTAGCAAGACCAAATTTTTTTCTCACAATGTGATGTCAAGTTTCACAAATTTTTGCTCGCAAAAGAAAAAGAAATGAAGAATAAAGCAAAATGCTTTGTCTTCTATTTTTATATAGATGACAGCGTCGCGCCTCTTTCAATTCAAATGAATTCTTCTATATGTAAATGCATCGGGGACAACGAGAAGAATTTAACTTCTTGTAATCTGTAGAAGTTAATAATCCGCATCCTATAGGTTGTGCTACATTACATGCAACGTATAACGGCATATCGCGTGCATTGCACGCATCGCGAACATCGCTTGCGGATGAATCAAAGAAAAGAATTTGGTTATAATAGAATGATTGGACATGATAATTCATGTTTCAATTGTACATACATCCTGATTTTTAAATCTATTCTTTTTTAAATCTAAATTGCAAATGTGCGTAGAATATATTATATGATATCAGAAATTAGCAAAATTGCAATATAACAAGATTTTAAGATATTTTAATAATAAAAATTAGAACAATTTAATAAAATTCATTTATTGATAATTGTATTTTTTTAATGTATATATAAAGGTATTAATTCGACACAATTAAAAAAAAAAATTCTTTTACATTTGTATTATAATTGTGTCTAAATTATTTAAAAGAAATATCATATGATATCAAATAATTAGATACAATTATTTTTTACAATTGTGTTACTTTTTAAAATTCTACGATATGTATATTAATATTAAAATTTCCTTAAAATACTTACAAATAAAATAGAATATTTTATTTTTAGAAATTAAAATAAACTATAATAACAAAACATATAATAATTTGACATGTATAATGTTGCAAGACAAATACAGTAAAAAATAACAATGATAAGTGCGTGACTATCACTATCGCTAATTTTATTTTTATGATTTTTCTTATGTTCTATATTTAATCTCAAACTGAGAGCGAAGAGGCTCACACACTTTTACTTGTCATCACGGCATTATAGATTTTTCTTCAATGATTTTAGTCGGTTTTTGGACGATTAAAATAATCTTCATTTATGGATTATATTTAAATTCAATAGTCCATTTTTTAACAGTTGAAAACAATGGTATTCTTTCAAAATTGAATCAACCTTATTTTTTTATGTATATTGATATTAAATCTTATAAAACATATTTTACAATTATATAATATTTGGCTTTATCTAAAAATAATAAAAATTTGTTGGTTTACATAAGAGTGAAACAAAGAAACTAATAAACATATTTGTTGGAAATTTTAACAGTAGCCTTCTGCAAGATCAAATTTGTCAAAAATTAATAATTATATAATAATTGGATACTTCTGACGTCAGATCAAGAATTTTTTCGAACTATTATACCTTCGTATAACAGCATAGATGCTATTCAAAATAGAAAAATTTATTTAATGTACACATACATTCTTTCGCTCTCCCCCCTCCCCCTTCTCTCTTTTTCTTTCTGGAAATTATTTTGGAAAATATAATAACATTTTACATTCAAATAAAACGTATAAAATCATAATAGATATGGAAAATAGAAAAATAATAAATATTGAAAAAACTTAACATTAAATATATTAAATTAATCAACACAGTAGTGTTAATAATAAATTCATCGAATATGTGTATAAAGTGATGAATATGTCTCCAACTTCACTGATAATGTTGGAAATACAAGTTGAACTAGCAGTGAATCTATTTCTGTCGGTGGTTTTTCAAAGCGTTTAGCTATATTTGTTTTACACGAACTTAGCTTCTAAAGCATGCACGAACACGCGCATATTATTTGCACATACGATATAAAAAAGTATTATAGATAATATCAAATTTTCGTCTTTAAATTAACATTATTTCAAAATATAAATTTATATTAAAATAAATTTATTTTATTAGGTGTTGGAATTAATTCGTAGCGTTTTACAAGTGATGGGAAGTACTTTCATTAATGTATTTTTTAATGCTCATGTGAAATAAATAACATTCTTTCATTAAAAAACGCTACGAATTAATTCCAACACCTAATAATTAATAAAAACTCTTAAACAACATGATAGCTATATATAATGTCCAATTAATGAAAATCTTCAAAATTTAAATACTTCAATATTAACAAAAAAATGTAAAAATGAGAGTCATTTTAGGACCATATAATATTATAGTATTGTAATATTATATGACTCTAAAAATGACTATAATATTATATAATATTATAGTTGTTATAGTTATTTGAAGCTAACTATACATTTTTTGTATAGAATTATTTAATTAGAAATACAATATATATATATGTATACATGATATACTTGCAGACGTAAGACATAGTCCTTTTTTTTATAAAGGAGGATGTAAAGTTAGGGCTGTTTTTCGATCAAAATGAAAAAGTTCAAGATGTATAAATTATATAATATCAAAATTATCATATTAAAAGGTTACTCAAGTGGAATCAAATAATATATTGCGTATCTTAAAGAAGGAAACACAATCAAAACAAATTTCATATTTATGCTACCACATTTATTAAAAAAGTAAGAAAAAATAATACAAGAATTGAGCAATTTTTTTATTGTATATAAGAATTGTATTATTTAAACAAGCGAACGAACCTTTTTGAGAAGAGAAATTCCGCAAAATTATAATTTGACGCTATAATTATAACGCATAAGTATAACGCAATAAGATACAATTACTGTATTCACTGTGGCACTATTTTGATATAATCTCTATATGTATACCGAAGGCATAGTAGGAATAGAATACGCAGGCGTATTACTAGATGCTTTTAACGCTTGTAGAATCATCTCATCCTTGTTTAAAAAACAAGAGCAAATGATAGTTGTGAGCGTTACGAGCGCCAAGTGGAACGCAATCCTAATAAAAACATGAAAAGCGTCATCATTGTTTTTTTTATATACTTTTAATCTCTAAGGCCCAATTGCATCAACATTACTTTGACTTTAAGCGAGGCTTAAAATTCTCTCTGTCTCGTTTTAAAGCGAAAGAGAGACAGAGACAGAGAGAGTTTTAAGCCTTGTTTAAAGTCAAAGTAACATTGGTGCAACTGGGCCTAACATCTCCAATATGTTATCATATATCCAGTTACTACCACATATCTTGAAAAAAATGTGTAGTATTTATTGAAAAAATTCTATATAATCACTTTTTTATCTAAATCTAAGAATTTCAAAGACAAATTTTCCCATGATTCTGATATTTTCCCAAGATACACGATATACCATTCGAATCTGCTTGAGTAGCCGTTTAATATGATATATAAATTGTACATTTCAGAACTTTTCCATTTTGACCAAAAAAGGCCCTAACTTAACTTCCCAATATAGTTAATATGTTCAAGTTTTTTTAAAAGCTTGTATTTCCTTACGTTAGATCAATTACGAACAAGATTATTAATATAATAAATAAATAAAAAATTATAATAAGATATCGATGTCTCAACAAATTGAATAAATGTATAAAGACACAAAAAGATAAAAATCAACATCAAGAAAATAATGTAATTTATAAAATCAATTGTAATGATTGTGACGTCTCTCTTATGTTGAGCAAACGAAGAAACAGCTTCGAACTAGAATAAAAGAGCATCATAACAATATAAAGTTAGATCAATCCAAATATTTAGTGGTCACGAAACACATTATTTGTTCCAATCACAGCTTTGACTGGGAAAATATCGAAATTTTAGATTACGAGACAAATTTTCGAAAAAGAACCATTTTAAAAATAATTCACATAAAAAAGCAAAAAATGACATAAATTTAATGAACGATATTGAATTATTGGATCGATCTTATCTTAATATACTTGACGACATACGCTAATTAAGATTGTAACGTTTTCGATCATACTTGTTTATGTCATGACTTAATGATATATATTCTCTGACCTATAATATCAGTCCATTTCAAAACGTCTGACAATCAAGAGCTGTTTTATTATATACGATGACACAGTTTTTTATTTTGATCTTGATTCAATAGACTATTCTATATAAATTAACGTAAGTATGAACATAACTTCTCATTATTATTTAATTAATTATATTAATCATTTAATTACAAATTAACATTTATTATACAGAATATAGTAGGATAGTCGTTGAAAAAGTTCTCGAACTGTCGTATTTTTTATGACATCGTTGACTAGCTGGATTCTCGAATAACAACCGAGGAATTAGTAAAACACACTTTTATTAATTTGGACTTTCAAACTTCTGACTAGATAGCTATTCTGATCCGCAATATCTAAAAGAAGAAATAAGCATGTAAGATTAGCCTAGAGCGATCATTTTTATTATTGTATTATTGTAAGTTCATTGACTTTGTAAGGGGTTATATAAAAATGTTATTATACATATCATTGAGGAAAACTTTGTAAGTTGAAACGTTTGAAAATTTTATAGCGTTATATTTATTTAATTAAAAAACAAATTTTATTTTGAGTTAAACTATAATTGCTCGTTTAAAAAAGCCTTGACATATTAACTATATTGCGTTGCATGCATATATTTTTTTATATTAACATCTTTCTTTGGTATATGTATAGAACTATAAATATAATTATTATTACTAATATTACAGCAGTAATAACTATAAAATAAACAGTTCTTAAACATATTATTTTGCGAATTAGCAAGGTTCAATCAGGGAATGGAAAGTTACTTTTTAAAAGTAATAAGTTATTAATTACTGATTTTTAGAAGTAACACAGTTACTGTTACTTAAAAAGTAACTATTTGTTACTTTTCCATTACTTTTTTAAAATTAATTTAAAATAAGTGCTATCAATTTAAAATAAAATTAAAAAATGTACTTTTGCAATATTTTTTTGTTTAAATGTTAATAAAACTAATACACAACAAGAATACTAGCTTTATTTTTTAGTTTTTTCTTAAAGACATAATTTCGTAATTCGAAAATTGATAAAATATGCGGCAAACTAGAGATATCTATCTGATATATTACATAAAAATGTAAAATAATTCCTGAAATAATAGTATATTTCTTAGCTGTCAAAAGTTACAGCAGACGCGCTGTAACACAGTCGACAGCTGAATATTTCAGGAATTATTTTATACTTTTACGTGACGTAGACAGATATCCCAGTTAATCACATATTTTATAAGCTTCAGGATTACGAAATTATGTTTTTAAAATCTAAAAAATGAAGTTTTATGTAGAAAGTAATTTATTGCATGTAATTTCTTTCTCATATCGTCGCGAGAGAGTTAAACTTTAATATTTGAGTAAATACAATACATATCTACAATCTATACACGCCAATTAAATCTTGAAATGATATCCGGCTGATATTTTTCACAATAAATTTTTCAGAGTACTTTAAGTTGCTTATTAACATAAATATATCATTAAATATCATTATATATCATTAAATTACTTGTCAATTAAATTTATTATATTACTGTTCCAGTTTTAATTAGGATTGCGTTTTAAGTCAGAAAATGTAATTGGCGCGTAGTTTGAAGAATTTGATGTATACACAAATTCATTCTAACATATTATTATATTACGAAGATCAGTAAGTTATATAGCTTAAATTTAATAATAAATAAACTAATCACAGACACGTATTAATATTTTAAGACACGTATTAATATTTTTACATTAAAAACACGACGATAAACCTTCTGACATCTTTGAAGATGATATCCAAAGCCTAAAAAGCGTTTACCTTAAGACTTTAAAAGAGTCTTGAAATTAAAACAAATTATGAATACTATCTAAAGATTAAAGATTGAAAAAACAAAAATTATGTCATAAATACATAGGTTCAAAATAAAAAAAGTTATAATTCCCAAAAAAAGTAATTTGTAACTGTAAAACTTAAGTCTAAAATGTAAAACTTAAGCAGTAAGGAAATCAACATGTTGGATTCGTACTTATGGTCTCTATTGTGATTGATCAATTCGCTTACTGCTTAAGTCTTACGTTTTAAGTTTTTCTACGTGCCATAGCCTTTAGTTTGTTACAATTCGTAACGAATTCCATTCCCTGAGTTCAACCTATGTGTCAAGCTTTTAATAGTGGAGTCTTCCACCGTAGGAGGAGGGGGAGAGCGGCAAAATCCACTGCGTCACACATACGCTTTACAACGCAAAACTAGGTTCCATATAGGTTTATATAGGTTTATACTATATCTCCATAACGAATGCAAATATGTCAACAATGCGATATTGATATACAAAATAAAATTGAACTTTTTTGTTAATAATGACTGAAACTTCTTGGAGATCACTCAAAAGAGTGTTCTTGACAATATATGTCAAGATCATGATCATCACCAGAGGTGGTGCCTCCCTTAAAGCGAGCATTTACATTATTCATATAATTCAACATTATTAAAAGCTTTTATAGAATATAAACATTAAAGAGCTTATATAAGAACACAGTTAAGATAACGCCATAATATTTTTAGAAGTAAAGTAGGTAGATATATTTAAATGTATCTATTAGATATATCTATTTAAATATTTTGAATTTAAAAAATTCATGAAAAATATATTCAATAAAAAATTATTAACATATTAATACCTTGTCTTTTCTATAGAAAAACAATACAACATAATATAAATTTAGATTTACGTAAAATTTTTCACTAAATTTTTCGTGGCATTAAAAAATCACGTATCGGTTTGCATTTAGCATGCATTACCTTATCAAAGGCGCATACCTTCAATATGTCGATATATTCTGAAATTTATTGTGTGTACAGTAATCTTTAGATGGTTATAAAACACACGCTTTGGAACAATAAGCTCGACGTATTGTTAGTGATGTAAATGACGCAGGGTTAAACGACCATGGGAGAGATCTGGACAGACGGCAGTGTCATTTTGATTAAGAGTGCATACAGACGAAGCGCATAACCGCGGTGTCACATAAACGGAAATGACATTGTAGTACAGCTGCATATGCATATATTAAAAAATCACGAAGGCTGTGAAAAATACAATATTCTCAATCTTATTCATATTGTGCTTCAGTTTTTTAAATCGGTCAGTGTAACAAATTGTAAAACTGCACGATCAGGTAATTAAACTGATTACATTGTTCGACAGAAAGAAAATATAAAAACTAGTCATTTTCTGAAGTTTTTTGGATGCCGAATATAAATTCGTTTTCCAAATTGTTTCTATATGTCAACATTTTGAGAAATTTGCAATTAAAAATTGCAAAAAGGCTATTTTCATGTATTTTATCATATTAACTACGATATGTGTGTGACATATGCTGGAGAAGTTTTATTGCAATTTAAGTTAAAAATATGTTGTTAGGACTTTTAGCTTTGTCAAGAGTATTTCTTTAGTGTAGACTATGGTTATTAAGATATTCATGATTAAATTTATTATGGAAAAGCTGTGAATTACAGACCGACAATTATAAAATAAATTTTAATTATGTTTATTTAAACTTAAGCAAAGCAAATCAGCAATTAAGTCGCAACTCAGCAAATCGCACGGGTCCAAATCACCGGGTAGATTATTATTTTAGCAACCAGATCTCCGCTCTCACGCGGGACGGATCATGACAATTCCTCGCACAATCTTGAGCTCGACGAGCTCGTTATTTGCTAAAGTAGGCTGCCTGTTTTTGCGGTGCCACTTTTGTAGCAGTCCGGTTCGGACTCCGCTTTCCTCAAAGAGAATTCTCTTTTGGATACTCGGCATCTTCATTACGACGTTGTAAAAATGGGTGACGATAAGTGCAATAAGTAGTAACCTCAAGAGAAAAATAATAAGAAATATACAATTTGCATCCCTGTCCCTGGGAATGCACGGGACTTCGGCGATGTCCTCCTTGAATCGGTTTCCTCTTTGATGGCAACTCGATGAAATGGCAACACCCAAATCAAGATCGCAGGGTGGCCACCGATCTTCATACTTTATTTGGCTAATATTATCTCATAGAAGTTACAGTTAACAAAAAAAATTAATCGACATTCGATTTGTGAGTCCGCCGACAATTGCGCTCGCTTTCTCTAGCCGGGAGGACGCAAGATTCATTTGACTTATCCGCAAATCAGTGATGGATAAAAAACGTTATATCACGGCAAATTGTTACAACAAACACTCTGTGTTGTTTTAATTTTCTTAAGGAGATTTTAAAGTAAAGCCCGAACTCTGACGAGATCATCATGTTTTATTGATAAAATGCGACACATCATATCTTCATATACCACATCAATATCTCATGTATATATAAATTTTCATAAAACATTAGCATTTTTATTAGATATATAAGTCTAATTCACATTGTTCATTCGTGTAAACTATTAATCTGTGGATCACAATAAATACAGATTGCAAAGCTTTTATATGAAGCAAATATTATTACGATATTGACAGCTCTAATATCATATTGGACTAATGTAAAAAAAGAAATCTCAATTTAAACAATTTTTTTTTTCATTCTCGGTATAAACATCATTTCATAAACACGTATTGATGCGTTTGAGCTTGGAAAAGGATTTTTAAGTCTGTAAAAGAGGAAAAAAGTAATCGTTATACAAAAATTATTGCATTTAGTCGAAAAAACAAATGACTTTAGGATCCCTTTAATTTTAAATCCCTTTAATTTAATACTATATTCCTCTACTTTTCGATAAGTACGTTATTTTTCATTATATTAATTTTATTGCACATATATAGTATACTATATGTATACATTAAAATGAAATTAAAACAATTTTTGGAAAATGGAGATAAATATTGCAATTAATTTGTTATATTTGTCCAAATTATGAATTTCAAAAAGTACTCCCTAGATATTAAACGCATGTATTTTATAATTTAATACTTTAATTAATACCGTTAAATTAGACTAATTAAAATAATACTTTTTGTAAAAATATTTTAAATAAATTTATAAAAGATTTTTCAATATTCTAATTTCAGTAAGACCTTAAAATGGCTTCGAGATCAGAGGATCCAGAAATTGCTGAATCCGGAAGAAGAGAGAGAAACATAGGGTAAATTATTGATATTAGTTTTACAATTTGTAAGACAATTGTAACTCAACATTTCATGAAATATTTTTTTGTAAATTTAGGAAAAGTGATGGATTTGGCAGATTATTGATAAAGTTTCTAGCCATTTATTGGCGATCTTTCATTGTGATATTATGGCCATTAATCCTAATTCCGATATTGATTCTCGAAAGTGAAAAAGTATGTTTTTTTTTCTTATATTCATATATAAAAATTATTATATTAAAATACATAGAATTTAAAGAAATATTAGAAACAAAAAAATTGTATTAATAATTTATACATCATAAAACTCTTTTTTTCTAACAACAACCATATTAAATTAATTTCTTCATGCATTACCACGCACGTTCAATAAAGTGCTGAAATATATGAAAATCTTTTTTTCAGTTCATGAATTAACAAACAAATATAAATAATTTTACATTTAAGATACGTTTTTGCTAAAATGTGAATTGAATTATATAAGAGTTTATTAAGAATAATAAAAGAAAGTTTTCGATAGTAAAATATATGGACACTAATTCATTTTAATACATTTATTTACAATATAGAAAAAGATCTCGTAATTTTTTCGAACATCATAATTTAACATGGTTGTACAGTGAGAGTAAAGAGTTGCTTATGTCGTTGCTTATATTTTTACATTGAATGTTGAAAAAATTAAAAAATCGTTCTTTCTTCTTGTCAATGTAGCCTATCGCAATGAAATGTTTATACATCATCGCGTTAATGGCGATGTTCTGGGTGACTGAGGTCCTGCCATTGCCCATCACGGGTATGATCCCGGTGATTTTATATCCGCTAATGGGTATTATGTCTACCAATGAGACTTGTTTATGCTATATGAACGATACAACAATGATGTTTCTGGGCAGTTTGGTAATCGCTGTGGTTATTGAAAACTCCGGCTTGCACATGCGAATAGCATTACTCATCATCAGAATTATTGGCTGCAGTCATCGAAGGTGTTTAAATGTTCTATATCATTGTGTTACGTTAGAAGATGTTTCTAATGTTTTCAAGTTTATTTGTAATTCTTGTCTAATAATATCATAGAGTTTCCAAATATTGTATAATAGAATATCATTTGCATTATTGCGATTCATAATACAAGGTGGGCCAAAACAAATAAAAAATCGCTCTAAATAAATCGAAATGATAGGATGAATAAGACCTTGTTTTTTAGAAAAAGTAAAATTATTACAAAATTCTAAAGAAATAAATTAAAAGAAAAGTATGATGAAGAAAGCCAAAAACATCCAGGTAATAATTAATCTATGCCGTCTTTATCGATGGCAAATGCAATATTATTAACGTCTGAAATAAAATAATAGAATAAACGAGAAATTGCTTAAAGAATGTAATTCAATATCTTGTAATATCCGCAATAATAGAAAAGAAGTCCATTGGAACTACAAATGTCTGCTTATAAAACTTGTTATTAAATTGAAAAAAGTAGAATCTAAAACTAATTTTAAAGCATACACAAACTTATTTAAAGAATGTCCCGGTTTTCTTTCAATGAAATCTTTTCGTAATACCTTCAATTACTCTATATACCTTCAATAACTCTATTGACATATCGTACTACATCTAGAAATAGCAAAATAGAATCATCAGAAATTAGTGATATTCTCAACTAGTTGGAAACTATTGTCTATGTAGGTTTTTGGTCTATGGAGGCAAATTCGAATGGATTATTTTATGTGTAGAAATGTAGTTAAGTAAAGTAACTTCCAATAGATAAGATTATATAAAGATAACCCTGCTTATGAATTTTAGTAAGACTAGTATTTTAACGCCAATTTATTAATGATACAAAAATACAAAATGCCACTTATCTCTTCTTTTTTAACATTCTGCCAATCTTTTATCCAACTAATACAACTTTTTATTAAATCTGTTGCGTTCTCTTATACATACATGTTCCATGTAAATTATTGTATTGTGTGCGGAAAAATATATCTTGAACGTTAAGAGGATTGTTAATGTTTTTGAAAAGAAGAACTGACATTCATGAACCTTTTATCTCAGTTGACTTGAGTATTCGGTTTTATTTAACTGCGTTCAATGTTTGAAACATTTGTAATTTCTTTGCGACAAAATGTTGTCAAAATGTCTAAGTTATTGTTAATATTTAATAAATAATTTATTAATTTATTGTATACACGCATATTCAGTATTTTTTATCAGCTTTTCTTTTAGAAAAAGAATTTTAAAAAAATGTAATTAAATATACGTGCACTTTACTATAAATATTTAACTTTGCTACAGATATTCTGTATAGTTTACTTTCAGAAATAATTCAATTAGTTGACTCTTAAAATAAATGAGTAAATTTGTATGAGACAAAGAAAAATTTTATTTTTTACAAATTTTTTTTTGTGTTTAGTTGAATCTCACTGTATAATAAAACGATCAACATTTTCAATAATGCTGTTTTATTATACAATAGCCCGAAAGCTATCACCGCGGTTCCTTTATGTTCAGCTAATCACCGGGCATTATACTGAATTAAATTAACACGTTACGTGCTACACGAGCGTCCGGTATCATGTAATCCGATAACTGCGACCAGTTACAAAGTTGGAAGTGCGAGAAATTATAAGATAACGTGTCTTTCAGTAATATTTAAATAATATTAACATAGCCACGGGAATTAATTGTAATTAAATTATTATAACGGGAAAATTAATTTGTAAAAAGGGGAATAATTGAAATAAAGTGTTGAAGTTACAGAAAGGAGTGTGTCTTCAAAGCTCTTTGTAGTCTATCTATCAGCGCTCCTTGGGTTCTAATCATTTAGGCGGAATGAACCCAAAAAATTTCCTTTGCTGTACACCAAAAAATACAACATACAAGTAATTAAGAAAAATATTTATCTTCAATATTTCATATTCCTGACTTAATTCTGAAATATGTATTTAAAATATTTTTATTTGAGAAACAGTATTTATAAGACAATTATATTTTGTATTTCCGCGGAGCACATGAAAATCAGCACGTAAAATTAAGTCAAGAATATGACATTCTAAGGTATCTGTTTATTTTGAATCATCCTATATATAAAATTGTATTTTACGAATTAAATTAGAATAGATTGTTTCTAAATTCTATTCTGTCCTTTTAATTCTTCAAATGAAAAAAAATATTTTTTTCTTTTAGTTTAAAACTCATAATCTTTTTCTCGAAAACAAAGTTTTATTAAAAAGAATCCATTCTATCATTTCGATTTATTTCGAGCTGTCAAATTATCCCCTTTTCTAATTAGAGATATGCGATTTTGTGATATATGTCATGAACATTGCGATTTTCTTTTCTTGAATTACAATATGTAATTGATTTTTAATCGCGAAATAGTAATAAATATTTTAACACTAAAAATATTCATATTAAAATATTTATTACTATATCACTCTTATTATTCCTGATCTTAAAATACATTCCAAATATCATACACATATATACAGTTACGAAACTAATTGTCCGATTATTATCTCAATTAAGCTTTTCTTCAAATGAAGAATAACCTAAAGAAATTATTGATTTAATTATTGGTGCACTGTTCGGACAATTAGTTTCATGATTATATTATATCATATCTCTTAATTATTTTAGAAACGATATATTAAAATTGTCTATACAAATGAATTATTATATTTATCTATTTAATTTATATTTATAAATTACTTTTTAGTGAGAATGTTGCTAGTATAATGAAGTTAATGTATGTTTCATAATTTTTGTTATATAATTTTATCTAACCTTTCTAATTAAAATTTTTTTTCTTATTTTTTTGATTAAAAATTTCTTTTTTCGATCTATTTTATTCTCAGATTAACATTAGGTTTATTCTTCGTGACAATGTTCATTTCAATGTGGATTTCGAACACTGCCGCTACAGCCATGATGATACCGATAATGGAAACTGTTCTCATAGAACTTGAATCGGTGAGTTTCCATCTTTTCCGAAATCTTGACTATAAGACGCGAAAAAAAATAATTTTTCAAATTTATTTATCTCAGCAAGGACTTGGAAACATGTTCATACAAAAGGAAGGAGTGACCGAAGAGGAGGGCAGGGAAATGTAATTATTTATCATTACACACATATACGCGCGCACATGCACATATGTTTCATTCTTTATTTTCTAGATATTTAATTTTTAAATACAGGATGATGCATTTTAATCAATACAATCAATTTTCTCCAAAATTTAATAATATGAAAAAATATTTCGGATAAAAGTGAAACGGTTTCGACATGGGGACATACTTTGGTCATGTTGTTGTTCCTCTAGATGGAGACATCAAAAAGATATCATCTCCACATTTTTTAATTGAATTATATGATTTTTTTAGTATGATTCCTCTAATTATTTTGCATATGAAAATATTAAGGATATCAAAAAACCAATATAGTGTTTACGAAATATTTTATTCTGATATATGCTGATATATGTTGATAAAATGTTAAATATCTTGTAAACTATTAATTATTTGATTATCGTATCGCAATACTTTTATAAATAGAATAATGAGATGAATTAATTGGTATAAAGAAAACATATAGTTGCTTAAAAAATATATACGTAGACAAAATAAATACTTTTTTAAATAAGCAACTATGTGTTTTTTTTATACCAATTGATTCGTTTCGTTATTCTGTTTATAAAAGTATTAAAGTACGAATTAAAAAATTAATACTTTTTGCAAAATGTTTAACATTTTATGTCGAAATATTAAGTCAGAAATATATCTCATAAACTCTTTGTTTTTCTACCTTAATACTTTCATATGCAAATTAATTAGAACAATTATATAAAATAATAATAACTATATAAAAAAATCATATAATTCAATTTTAAAAAGTGGTAGTAACCTTGTTATATTTTTTGTGACATTTTCACATTAGAAGAAAAACAAAATTCTCCTCGAAAACCGTTTTACTTTCATATAAAATATTTTTTTCGTATCATTAATAATGTCTGTAATTAACTGTATTAATAAACTATCCTGCATTGAAAGAAAAGATTAGTTGCTGCAGTAATTTAAATGCTATATCATATTCAGCCAATTTTGTCTTTCAGAGAGAGTGTGTATATTAATATTTACTCTATTAATTAAACTTAAATATTAATATTAAATTCCACACAAGTTCATCTATTCTATTTGTTCGATCATAGTACATATCTACGGTGCTAATTTTTCTTTCTTTTTTTTAAAGCAAAAGGCCAACGCATAGTACAATGGTATATTATCTCGTCGCGGCTTACGCATCTACTCTCGGTGGTACCGGCACTATTGTGGGAAGCGGTACCAATTTAACATTAAAGGGATTTTTAGAAAAGTATGTGCTTATCCTCAAACACAAAACAGCAATTTTATGTCAAATGTATTATTTTCAATGTCGTAAAGTAATAAGATATCTCAAGACATTTATAATACATAAAAATTATGACATACATAAAATAGATATTCATATTTACAAATTAATTCTATAAATTTTTAATTCCAGTGTGACATATTTAATTTTTTTCGATATTTATGATTTAGAAGAAATAATAATAACAATGATAAAGTTTGCTTTCATTTCCAGGCGTTTTCCTAACAGTCCCGGCATAAATTTCGCCTCTTGGATGTTATATTCGGTGCCACCCATGTTGTTAATGGGTTTGCTTACATGGTTGTGGCTGCAGGTGATGTATATGGGTCTTTTCAGACCAGAAAGCAAAGATGCTCGTGCGATAGATATTGGACAACAAGGCGAGCGTATTGCAGCGGGAGTTATTGAAAAAAGGTACAAAGAACTTGGACCAATCTCGTGGCATGAGTTCTCCGTGGGTGTCTTATTTATTTTTGTGGTGCTCTTGTGGTTCTTCAGAAGCCCTGGTTTTATGCCGGGCTGGGCTGCTTATGTTACGAACTTGTGAGTATTGATAAGAATCAGTATCATAAAATATGCATTTTCTATTTCAAAATCAACCTTCATTATGAGTTATCATGAAAATAATCAAAAGATAAGAAAAGAATAACAAAAACTATTTTACATTATACTTTTGTAATTCATAATTTCGGTAAAATTATAAGTATAATTTTCTTAAATTCATAATTTTTTAGTTTAATAAAATGTATATCTAGACATAACCCAAAATGTAATCAAAATAACAAAAAATTAAAATATGTAAAAAAAACAATATAAACATAAAAAATTATAAAATAATAAATTAAAACGAATATAAAATAATCGGAATTTTGATGTTCATAGGTCTGTTAAGGATTCGACAGCAGCCGTGTGTGTAACGATACTGTTTTTTATTATTCCGTCGAAATTGGACTTTTTATATGCATTTAGTAAAGATCCGCGTAAACGACCTACAAAAGCATCGCTTGGTTTAATAACTTGGAAAATGATAAACGAGAAAATGCATTGGAGTCTAATATTCGTCTTAGGTGGTGGGTTTGCCATCTCAGCAGGTAGTACTTCATCAGGTCTATCAGAAATGCTCGGTCATTACCTGATAGGTTTACAAAAGATTAACGTAGTAGCAATAATGCTGATTGTCTGCTTTTTTGCCGAGAACGTGACGGAATTAACAGCTAACGTGGCCGTCGCGAATATTATATTGCCCGTATTAGCGGAGATGGTGAGTATACCGAAATTAACGATAAACTTTGATATAACAGAGCTCAATTAATGATAATTTGGGAGATATTTTATCCTAACATTTTAATATAAAAATGTAAAAAAATCTCATTATATAATATAATATTATTTTTAATATTTTAATTCGCAGGATTATGAAATGGATTAATTGAAGTGAAAAAAACTATTTGCATTTTTAAAATGTATGCAATTTAGATTGTGTAATTTACATGCATTATATTTCTTAATTTATAATTTCCTTTATGAATTAAGAAATATAATGTATGTATTTTTATTTGAATCATTTTTTAAAGATAGAAAGAGATTTATTTGAATCATTTTAAATAAGAGATATTATTTATTAAAATAAATATCCTTTATATGGCATGTCTATGCAACGTCTATACTCTTGGCCACTTTTTTCTCATATATATATATCGTATTTACAATTGTTAAACTACTTATACATACTTTTATTTAAAATACTTTTCGTTGAAGACATTTGCTGATTAAAATTTACAGAAAATTTCTTGCTTACAAGACAAGATTTTACTACTTACAGTATAAGCTAGTTTCCAAGAATTATATCAGTATTTTCTTTTCCTTTTTTTTCAGTGTGTGGCTATTAAAATACATCCTTTGTATTTAATGCTGCCAGCAACTCTCTGCTGCTCCTTTTCGTTCCATCTACCAGTAGGTACTCCACCAAATGCAATTGCTAGTGCCGCGGGACACATAAAGACAAAAGATTTTATAATTGCTGGTATCGGTCCTAGCATTATCACGCTCGTTGTCACTGTAATAGCGTTTTCTACTTGGGGTAAATACGTATTTAACCTATCGGATTTCTCTGAATGGGCTACGTAGCAATAGTCCATTATATTTATAATATAAATATTCTTTTATTCGGTATATTTCATTATCATTCCGCCAAAGAGCGAAGAATGATTTTCACAACGACAAGAGTACTACTCGCATTATATATATTTTATTTTCTCGTTTAATCGAGTTCATTTTCTACTTTTTTTTACAAATTCCAAATATTATATATGCAAAGTTTTAAGATAAGAAATAATTATAAAATAATCTCAATGAAAAATATAAGAGTGGAGTAACTGTAGAGTCTATAAATCGAATCATATCTTATGTATCATAAATGTTATCATACAGTATTGTTATATTAAACATAATAATGAATGTATATCTTTAGAATTTCAGATTTATGTAAAGTGTAAACGTTTTTCATAAAATAAATTTTATATCTATTACATTTATAATATCAAGTAAATTCTCAGATGAGCAATAACTTTGAGTTTATAATCATCGCCTTAGTAATTTTAGTCCCAATCAAAAGCTAATAAATATCGATATTCATATCAATAAAAAGCTAATGAATATTGATATCCATGTCACAAAAAAACAATTTATTTGTATGTACTATAGAATATTATATATTTTACGCACTGTACATTATCACTAACATTTGAAATATACAGAGAGCTTCATATCTGTTATATAAACAATATTAAAGAAAGTTCATCAAACTGTAAATGTGATTACACAACAGTAATAATGGAATAAAGCCTTTAACAATAAAGCTGAATCTTAAGAGGACTCTAAAGCCATCTGTATTGCCGAATAAACTATATAATTTTTGTATAATTACTTTTTTCTTTTTTTACAAAAAAATTCGAAAATCCTTTCCCAAAATTAAAGTATACGCATTAATACGTGTCTGTGAGATAAAGTTTATGTCGAGAACGACAAAAAATTTCGAAATTGAGATCTTTACCATTTCTTATGGTGTATTTCTCCAATATGGTGCTCTAAAACTGTCATGTTGTGACAATTTTTGTATATATAAAAAAAGTGCATTTTTCTCATTTTGTCAATTATAATTAGTTATAACATTTATATACAATTTTTTATAAATATACAACTTTACAAATATTTTCTAGAGATGTAAAAATATACATAAGAATCACTTAAAAATTTGTATATACTTGTAAGTAATAAAAGTTAACTCAGAATACGAAAAATCCATTATATGATGTCAAAAACTCATGTATATTAAGGGTTAAAATACATAATATATTTTGTACGTGGAATTAGTATGCTCATTATCATTAAAAGAATTACAAATATTTCATATCATTTGTAATAATTTTAAATCTATAATGAACAGTCATAGATTCGTAGCTTGTTTATGGACTTGATTTTTTTTTAATTTGTAATAAACTGACAGTTAATAGGCTCGTAGACCTTGATTTATTTATTTGAATTATAAATATATTAAAATTTATGTTGTAATTTTACTCACCATCCACGTTAAAATCATAACTGATGTTTTCCATTTTTTCTGCCATTTCATCAAGATTTTACGAAGAGGATGAGAAGTCAGGAAACACTTAACTCAATAAAAATGTCTCACCCTTTAATAAATTGTATTAGCGAAATTGAAAAAAATGTATCCGCAAGTTCACTAGCAAAATAAGGTTAAAACAATTTTCGAATTTTATATTTCGTTCCATTAAAAAGTAGTATAACCTACAAATGACACAGTTTAACTACAGTATCTCAAAAATGTACAAAATAAGACTTATTCGACACGCTTTTGCATGACACGAAAGAATCTAATAAAAATAAGCGTCTCTGCGCCGAGAATCGAGATATTAAGCGTAAAAGTTTACGACTATTGAGGTTAGGAAATCTATCACAGCTACGAAATATACTAATAGTCTGTTTTTCTGCACTAGACTGTTCTAGAACTCTCTTTCTCGCTTTAATTAAATATTAAACGTATATCTATCTCACTTTAAGTTCCAAAAGTGTACACTAATTCAGCCACAGAAAAGTGTACACTAGTTTAGCCACAGCCTTAGGCGGAGCTGTTCTTTTTAACTGAACTTTTTGCGCCGTTCACCTTTTCTCTTTGTCTCTTCAACGTGGAGAGAAAAGGATAAAAGATGAATCATGCAAGAACTTTAGCTAAAGAACTTAGTGCAACAAGCATGTATTATATATACATACATATATATATATATATATATATATATATTATGGCCGATCACATTTGTGGTCATATGCGCGTGTTTTTTTCGCTACAGTAGAGTGCGCGAAATTTGAACTTAATGTTTTTAAGCAAATAAAGTGCAATAAAATACTCGTTAAAAAAACATACTTTAAAAAGATCCTGCTCTGTCCTTGCTATGTGTGAAAAATTATTGTAAACTGGAATCATTCATTTACAAAAAAAAAAAGGAATTGACTTTGGTTTTACGAAAAAGGGAGTGCACGCTTTTATTTCTGCTAGATTCTTTCATTTCATGCAAAAAAATATATCGCGTCGAATAAGCCTAATTTTTGAGATGATATAGCTGAACTATACAATTATTTTTTTTTTTCGAGTTACTTAAATTTTAAAAGTCACGCAAATTTTTGTAAAATCAGCTATCTTTACAAACATACCTCATCGATGTATCATGTAATACACTGTACATTACCTTGCAAGGAATAGTGTTGATAACGCGGTTATGACGTAAAACATTACCATTAGTGTCATGATAATTTGTTAGCGCTGTCTGCAGCTTCGTAAATAGCTTGTAGCACTAAATAGCGCGAATGACGTTTTCCCGCACTCAATTTATGTCGCCATATATACAAGTGTCCAATAATTTTCCAACAATTGGAAAGCACCTATATATTTTTTATTTACTAGCGTTTGTGAAATTCAGTAGAAAAGGATATGATTGCGCATAGATTTATAAAATGCATGAGAAGGGGAAAAATGTAGGAAAATAAATAATATATCAATTGAAAATATATTGTGTATTTAATGTTTAACTAATATTACCAGCATAACGATCTCACATAAGTTTTGACTTTATCCGCAACACAGCCTAGTTTCATGCCTCAAAATATATTTGTGTATTATCAAACATATTTTAACATGCTTTGATTATAATATTTATATTTATTATCAATTTCTTTGTATCTTCTCTATTAATAATTATACTCATCAAATAAATTAAATATGTAAAAATTATATTTCAAAATATAAGACATTAAAATTACAAAAGCATTTATGAACGTTAGTCCATAATAACTAATTTAATAAAATAAATTTTGTTTGCATCTTACTTCTAATTTTTAAATTGCTTCTTCGCTCTTTTATGTTTCTTGAAATATCAAATTAAATATTGAAGATTAAATATGAAAATAGCAAGCAAAAAGAATAGAAAAAAGAAACTTAGGGGTAAAATATTCCTGAATTTATCAAATTAGATTTATCAAAATTATTACTCTATAACCGATAATTTCTGTGCAAAAGTGGATTGAATTTTTAGTACTTTATGTATGCATGTATGTATACACACTTTAGTTATATATTTCGTTGTATCCATTTTAGTGCATTTTTAACATTAGTGAGTGTTACCCTGCTAAGAAAGCTTGCAATTAATTGATATTCTGGCATTGTGCGCCTTCCATAAAAATGCTCCGAATGTGTTGGTTTGTATGCATTATGTCTATTGATATCGTGTTTTGTATCAACATGCGATTCATAAGACTGGAGCAAATTTTCTTTCCGTCCTTCACAAAGAACTTTTGTGGTTAAACACAAAAGCCATTGTATAATCTATACATACGATATATAAAAGCTTTGCATTAAATAATTTTGTTAATAAATACCAGATAAATGCTTTATTTAATAGATTATGTATATTTGCTGTATGTATTTACCTCATTGCTGGATGGTAGCCGTCCCTCACTTTTTTTTAGCCATAAGCTAGGTGCCCATAGATACAATTGCATTACAGTTGCCGCTAATTCACTATCGAGTCGCTATGAAAGTGTTAGAAAGAAAAGTTTTAATTTTTTTTTTCTATACAAGATTACGATTTTAAAACTAGATATTTTTGAGCAAATTGTTGCCTTTTTTTACAAACCTTATACACATTTCTTGACAATGCATTTTTTATGACAATATTGATAATAGATGGGAGACTGTCTGGTAAAGCAGGAAGCTCGTTTTCAGTATAGTTATAATTATTTAAAACAGCTTTCTCATCCTTTTTGCCATGAAATGGATTTTGCATTCCAAATATTTCGTATGCTATAGTTCCTACTGTCCAAAGATCAGCTTTAGTATAATTTATACTAGTAAAAGGACCTGGCTCTGCTGTTATCACCTCTGGTGCCATCAGTGCAATATTACCGCCTTTATCGATATCATGAGAATTGTAAGGCAGATATAACCCGTGGGTTTTATCGGCCAGACAACAACCAAAATCTGTCACAACTAGAGATGGAGAATTATCAGTCTCTTCTGACAGATCGAGTAAAATGTTGTCACTTTTCAGATCTCTAATTTGTAAACATTAATAAAAAAGAAAAGAATCTAAGATAAATCTCGTCGATTTATAGAACAAATATCATTGCATGTAATTAATATAAGATAACAATGATAGAAAGATATTCAGTCTTACCGATGTGCTACGCCATTTGCATTCATATGAGCTACTGCTTCTAAAAGCTGAGCGAGCAATAATATTGACACTCTCATATCAACATTTCGACTTGTTATATATTGTTTCAAAGTGGTGTCATATCTAAAAATAATGCGACATGTTAGATATCGTGAGAATATATTATAAGTGTAATTTTGTCTCATTAAAAAAAAATAACCTTTTCATCACCAAAAATAAACTCATATTTCTGCCTGATCCTTGAGGATTAATTCTACTTGGTAAAGCATCAGGATACATTCTCCAAGAACCAGGTAATACTGGTATCATGTCGGTAAAGACACAATACATTGCCACAATGTTTGGATGAGATGGTAGTATGACTTTATTTTCTGTTAATTTTTGCTCCCAAGTAGTCAAGTTATTATTTCTATAATGTTTCCTAGCTGGTACAGTCTCCCTATACATGGCATTTAGAATAGCAGCAGCATTGGATTCTGCATCATAATTGAACATCATTTTTATAGCTAATGGAAACTCATTTGCATCTTTTGTTTTAACTTCAATATCCATTGAATCATCTTCGTCCCACGTATTTACATATCGTGCTGCATATACAGCAGCAGAACAACCTTTAGCAATTATAGGTCCCATTACAAAATTTTGTAAAGTTACAGTATTCTCATCAGTTACAGTATGAATGATTTGATAGTCTTTAGGCATATAATTCCATTGTAATTTTGAAACTGCTTCCTGAACATAATATACTATATCTTAGATTACATTTCATAAGCTAAGAATAGTAACATAACATTTCTGTATTATATTAGTGGTAACATATTTGTGAAAAACGAGTTATATCTCAATATTTAGATCAAACTAAAATGCATTTACCCGAATTTCCCAACATACTCCTTCCAGTTCGTCATCCTTTGTCAATATCCCTGTACCTGATGCTAATGATATACCAACAAGAGCAAAAAATGGCGCAGAATCACCAAAAACAAGTCTACTTGCTGTACGTCTTCGTAAATCTGCTGCAAGACTGTTGGTTACTCTTTTCAAAATATTGTCGACAAAGATACGCCGAGCATGTGTTCCCAAATAACCAAGATGTCTTCTTGTATTCCATACATTGCCACCAGTTTGACAAAGACTGTTCTGGGATTTGTCTGTCATGAACATAAACATAAAATTGTTATATACAAATTAATTTTTATCGGATCATATGTTACTAATAGCATACAAAATATTTACAGATCAAAGATAAAGCAAAATGATGGTATATAATAGAAAATAAAATATTGACAAATCGTCCACGTTTATTACATAAAATCAGTTTACAATGATGCTATTTTATCATAAACATTCATGCTCTAATAGATAAAGTGTGCTTTCCAACAAGCGACACAAATGACAACAATTGTGACACAATGGATCATTCTATCATTATATCCTTGTTGTTTGTCAATGTTAAACAAAGATGACATGATCACTGTATCGCACTGTGTCGCTTGTTGGAAGGCACACAAAGTTATACCATATCTGAATCACAACAAGAATACATATATATATATATATATATATATATATATATATATATACATATTATATGCAAAAAATTAATTACTAACTAGAAGTTTCATGATCTTAAAAAGATCGTGTACTCTTAAAAGATTACGGCTGACAGCTCTATGTATAGATAATTAATTTACAATTCAATGGTATCATTTAAAAATGTAAAATATAAATATTGATACATCATAGAAATATATTTTAGAATGCTATTATTCGTGTTACAATCATCGAAGTTCATGGGGAAATTTCTCACAAAGTCAGGCATAATTTACCTATCTGTGCACCGTGTATCTTGCCGAGATGTTTATCCGTATATCTTCTCGAATGGAAGCGCTCGTTATTCCGTAATGAGCGCAATGCGATGCGACCATTTTGTATGAGACGATGAACTACTGTCCGCATTGACATTTCTCTGCTTTCTTGGGCTGAAAGAGCCCAACGGGCAAGCCCGCAAGTCAGGTACGCTTTGAAAGCGGATGACGAAGCCGTTGTGAAAGCTTCAATCTTTATGCTGTTTATTTCCTATAATTATATAATAAAACAAAAACGATACGACGCACTTATGCCTACTAGATATATGACCATCAACACACATCTAGTGACAAAAAACCGCGGATACTTTTTAGATGACCCAATATTTAAGAGAGAAACAACATTGGCTAGACATTCAGCAGAACACAGTTTTGCAACCGTTTTATACAATAATTCTCTGTTGAGATAGGATTATTCCTCGTTGATCTAAAAGCACAACCCAGCGCATAGAAAACTACCAACAGTTGCAAAATAAACTATTCTACTGAACGCAGTCATTGGCTCCACTGAATGCGCTCATTGATATCCGAATTTCTGACTGACAGTCTGATGTATATTCTGATTGGCTATCCCTTCCTAAGCGAAACAGCTGTGTTGTGTACCACTGCTTGAACAGCTGATACACGTGGCATCTGAATTTATAGCGTTTTTCTCCTCTGCACATCTAGTATCTTATTGTATTGTATATTTAATTAATTTACTTTAATATAAAATATAATGTAAAATATTGGCCGTGTTCCGATATACAGTACTGAAAATCTATAATTCGTATACCGTAGATTGTAATATATGTATATCGAAACACGGCTATTGAAAGAATTAATGTAAATGTATATGTATTTAATATGAATAAATTAAATTATTAGCACCGACGAGATACTATTGATGTGTGTTGATGGTCATATATCTAGTGACAAAGTACCGCGGATACTTTTTAGATGACCCAATATTAAAGACCGTCAATCCTGGGAAAATTTTCGATAATATAAAAAGGGCTCGGAGGTAATTGAAGAACGCTGACATTATAATTAATATAAATTTACTTTATTATTAATATTGGAGTCTTAATTCGTAGGAAATCAACCAATCACAATCAAATATAAGGAGAATACCTGAATTAGTCAGTTCCCGACGACTTCTATGTAGAGGACCCTTTATTAATCCTTATCGATATTATATTAGTCAATGCAAGTGAAATAGAAACGTAATTGGGCATCAGACTCAACAGGTGACTCTGCTTGCAAGATATGTGAATCTTCTATTCTTTCCAATCTTCTTTGGTCATTGTATTCTTTGGTATTTGTATATCGAATGTAGTTATGCGATTCTTTGACAAGTTTCATATATAGGATATTACTCATCGATCGTTTCGTGAATCATCCAGTCGGAATGAACAGAGTGAAGAAAAGACGAGTTACATCCTGTGTGCAAAATTCACGAAAAAGATCTTTACAAAATCGAGTGCAATCGATCAGAATTTGACGAGATTATCTCGCTGATTTTGATAAGAATTTGAACTTGATAAGATCAAATTTTACTGTGTGAAAAATAATCAGTCAGTGTGACTAACTTTACAATTAGTTACGTGGCAATATTGAATTACGTGCTGCATTTCTCGGCCGAAAACAAAGTTATATTTGCGCAAATTGTGAAAAACGGATTTTCGTTTTTTGTCACGCACTTCGTTTTATTCGCGTTTCGTGCAACATATATTTCGGAAACAATAAACATTCCATATTTACGCAGTAAGTGCATTTCTTCTCTGAAAATTG
Organism: Acromyrmex echinatior; assembly: GCF_000204515.1. Next base: position 1,260,308 of record NW_011626762.1, on the reverse strand, counting down.
AATATCGGAGCGTTCGATAAGTCCAACCCTTATCGATTTCATCTTCTGATTGAACAAAATAAACAAGACGTTTGAATTCACTTAATCAATGGTGATAATTTCACTGGATAACGCAAGACGATAAAAAAACGAAGCTCTTATACTCGCATCTTCACAAACTCTGACACATAAATTACGGATATTCACGTGAAATATTTTATTTCATTTTGTTCGTTCGTTCGTTCATTTTGAAACATCATTATGGATTGCGAGATACCTCGCGACTTGCAGATGTCTCATCTACGGGCGATTCAAAAAATACCGGGCAATAGGAAGATTGACTTTGCATCAGACGACTAAAGATCTTGAACAATTTCCGCCAGAATTACTACCTATATTGCATGTAGAAACTGCCATCAAGAAGAAAAAGTACGAGGATATAACATCGGCGCTCAAATGCGAAGACTCGACAATAATAAACCGGGCACTTAAAGCCTTCTGGTTTTTCGATGGCAGCCACAAGAAGATCATTAACGTCAGGTATTTCTGCGAACATCTATTCCCTTACGTTTCTATAAACACAAGAACACGTATTGTGCTAACACTCGCGCATCAATTGTTCGGGAAGGATCCAATTTTCGCGCAGGAAATATTTACAGAAGTGGTATCTATTTACGGGATTCAAACCGCTTATCCATTGATCATAGCTTGCGACGAGACTTTCGTTTATAAAATGATCGTGGAGAAGGAATTCGTGTTGCCTGTTAAAATTGTTACAAAGATCTTCTATAGAAATCCGGATTTGGTAGTTCGTTTTCTCAAATTATTGAAACCTCGTGAACTAAACGAGACTGAGCGCACTCCATTCGCAATCGGCATCGATGAATACAAATCTTTCCTCCCTAAATTAATAAAGAAACGACTGGAGGCTTTCGTGGAACTGTGTGAGATTCACGAGACTCCGGATATTATTTTGAGCAATACGTGCGCCGAAATATTTCTGAAGAAAGCTCAGCAACACCTGATACAAAAGCCACTTGTATATATCCGCATGTTACCATTCAAAAAAATTAATGAGGATTTAATGGAAAGAATATTTCCTGGTTTACTGCCCGCGGAAATGTCTTCTTTTAATACAGATAATATGCTTGATTACTTGAAACATTATCCACGTGATAAACAATACGATCTGCTCCGTAAGTCATACAAGGATAAATATGATGCCGATTTTCTCAACGAGACAAAAAATGTCACGCCTGCCTTATTACAATTATTACCTACCGAGGAACGGATCAAACAGGCTAGAATTAAAATCGAGAAGCAGAACTTAGAGGAGGATCATTATAAAGATATGATGGAATACAAAACAGTTTGGATTTGTTATTTACCTGTTAACGAAGTTATACCAATTATCAAAGAAAAATTAAATAAAACTAAAGATGAAACAGATAGAATTGGTCTCCTTTCGCAAATGATTTATGCTTGTAATGTTAATAAAGATGATGACGCGTTGTTCGATACCTTGACATATTTTTTAAAAAGACATAAAAACGAAAATTCTTGGGTATTCCAACAAATATTCAATCAACTTTTACGAATATACGATTTACCTTATTTAAATGAAAAGCAGATTTCTGTTATACTAGACATCGTTCGATTGTTTTATGTAAAAAATGAATTCGTGCCGGAAGAAATGCTCTTGGCTATAATACATTTTAAACTTATACACAATATGCCAATCGAGGAGTTGATCGATATATTTCTAAAGAACAATCGATGGTACATAAATTTTAATGTACTCAAAGAATATCCACAGTATGAGAGGCAATGTCTCGTAACTTTCGCAAATCAAATTGAAAAGAAATCTTTTCAAGAGGATGAAAAACAATATATTTTCTGCCAATTTTTGATAGCAATATATGATTTTAACAACAGGAGTAAAAAATCGTGCATTAAAATAGAAGAAATGACAGTTAGGGATTATCCTTGGTTAATGGATTTTATTCACGAAGTAATACGTGTAAAAGATTCTTGGAACGTGAGAAATATATTACAGAAGAATGAACCAGAACTGTACTGCAGTTTGTTTTCTTCAAACATCGCGAATGTAACATCAGGCGCAGCACTCGCTCTATTGAAACGAGATTTACAAAACATACTTGACAATTGGGAAAAATATTTGGAAGATTGCATGAAGAACTACCATTCAAAACATGTACAACACTTCGTCAAGGCCACGCGATGGTACAAAGATTTACCCATTAAATTTGCTGAACGTTGCATGAAGTATGTGTACGATAAAAGTACAGATGAAATATCATCTAGTCTAGTTATCTTGGCTCTTTTACTTCACGGTGATGAGTTGACAAAACTAATCGATCCTCTCACACCCACAGAAACAGCGATAAATATCGATCATCCAAATGCCAAAGATAACTATAAAATCATACAAAATTTACCATTGAGCATGAGACTTTCCAATCCACCAATATCTCTGGATCTCGTAGTTAGATTGTGTGTAGGAGATTACTTGTCAATAGCTTTGATGACACTAACAAACGTAAGTAGGCGAACTTCTTCGCCTAAAGTTATATCAGTCGCACAAAAGTTGATGAGTATGCGTGTAAGTACACGTAAACACGGAGTTAGGCTGATGTACTTAATAGCTACTATGCATGAGCTTATAGACTTTCTCCAGAAAACATGGGCAATCGAGAATCATCATTCAGTACGACAAGTTTTATTCGAGACATTCCAGAAATGTTTTCTCACAAAACCAAGTCCCGAAACTTGGTCCCTATATTGTCAAACTATGTCGACGTTGAGTCTCAATGACGAAGCATTGCTTTTGGATATAAAGCTGTTTCCCGAGATCCCCAATGAATACGTCGTAAGATATCTCGATCTATGGCTCAAAACGATAGACGATTTTCAAAGAATGGGACTGAATGATCAGAAAACAAACAAATACATTGTCAATTTCTTAGCGACGCTTACTGTATCTATTTTCAATCTTTTATCTGAAGAATTTGCTGAAAATATACTTCGAAGATTTTTATTCCATATGGATAATAATGTATCCTGGGCAGCAAGACATTTTACAATATCGTATATTTTATTAGAGGATAAGGATAAATATGCAGCACGCATCAAAGTATTCGCCGATGTCTTCCGTAACGCAGTGATAACTTATTGGAATGTGCCCCATCCTAAAAAAATATACTTTTATCCAATCAACAAAGCCGTGCGTTTATTCATAGATGATTTCATTAGTAGCTACATTAATAAATTCTGCTTTAATAAATCTATTAATCCGGAAATTATCGATAACATGCAAATGATATTTTTATCTGTCTTATCACCTAGACAGGACGCGAAGTCTTATTTATTGTTGATATACGCCAAGAAGTTGCAAGAATGCACAACCAATAACTCCTTTGGTCTGAAACTCGGTCAGCAGTTGCATGAATTAACCGATATTTTCTCATCGCTATTAGTCTTGTTTATGGCTGAGATTCTCGAGTACTTCCTAAGCAAAGTATATAAACGTTCCAATTTGGAAGAAGTCAAGCTTAGTGTCATAGAAGGCCTCATTGAAGCTGGTAATACGGATTCCTGTTTTATGGCTGTAACAATGTTACCATCGACGATCCAAACGAAACACGTAGCAAGATACAATCAAATCATTGAAAAGTTACGAGAAATGCATGAGGAGCTTGCTACCATGACCGTTTTATGCAATCATTTAAATGAAACGGACTTGGAAATAACTTAAACGAATCGAGTAAGTTATATATTGTTGTATATTCTCCGCGATATTTTGTTGCGATAAATAACGTTTTGTTATTATAATATGATGATTGAATCCTTTTATGATTGAAAACCTTTATACATGTTAAACTATTAATGCATATATCTTTAATAGAAGTCATTGAATTTTTATAGAAAAAAATATTTTAAATAGAATAATTATTGAATATTTTCTATTTTACAGGAGTCTAAAGTTATTTTCATTCTTTTTCAGAAAATTATTTAAAATGCTTCTTGAAGAAATGAATATTATAAGAGCTGTTAGTTCGATGGATAAAATAAATGCATATTTTTACAGCAATTATACATGAATATAAAAGTGTGTAAATTATACATTAAAGATTTATAATTATACATTAAAGTATAAATAAATATATTTTGAAATATAGTATAAGTACCTTGTATAGCATATATCCATTTTAATTATAAATTATTTAATATGCTTCAATACATTATTTATTTTAATTGTTCAAAATACAGCTAACACAGACAGTTTTTGCAGATTTGGCGTACGTGCGACATGCGGATTGGAAGCTTCTAGAAGGATTCCAAGCGTCTTTAGAGGTTTCCAAAACACAAACTTGGCCATCACCTCGCCAATAAAGTCGAAAAACATAAGCTAAGCCGCATGTCAAACGTACACAAATCTCAACCGCTATAACTAACTCAGCAAGCTAACTCAGATCGATCGCAGCGCACGCGCGTTCGCATGACGCAAAACGCGTAATATGCGTATATCCCAATCAGGATTTCAGATTTAGCGGGCGCGCATGGCAATAGCGTACCGCTTGGCTTACCGCGCGTGCACACACACCACTATTAAATACCTAAATTTTATAAAATAAAAAAATAATTATAGATAAATATTTAATTAAATAATTTCAATTATTGAAAATAATGTTAAATAATATATAATTAAAAATAAAAATAATAAAATCACATAATTTATTATCGATCCAGATTGATATCTGGAATTGATAAATAGGAAATGATATAAGCAAATATAATAGTCTACGTCTTATTTTTTATGAAGTTAATAGCATTTTAAACAATCAGGTACATCTGATATTAATTTTTAATCTTGTGCATCTAATGATAATGCAATCATCGAATTTTATCAAATTTTTATATTTTTATAAAAAAAATTTATTGTAAAGTATTTTACATTCATTATATATTTACAATTATTATAAAGATTAAATTTCGATATTTTTACAAGTTCATATTTATATATGTTTGCAAAATCTATCAAGTTTTCTAAATCGTATCATAAGATAAGATTGATACTCGACAATAATAAAACTAATAATATTGATATGAATACAAATGACAAGTGCAATAATATATTTGAACCAATTTTATTTTGATGCCATTTGTCTTTTCATTATTGTTATTTAATAATTATAAAATTTTTTTTTTCAATAAATCATTCAAAATTAGGTATTTAAAATTTAATTATCAAATATTAGTTAATAATTTCTTTTATTAATCTATATTTTTATATACCACGAATTTAACCAGCTTACACAGTTTTATCAAATGTGAATGTACCAGTCTATGCAGAATGTGTACCAATGCATAATATCGTCACATACAGTAAGTGAATCGCAGCCTACCAGCATCGGAATAATCATATAAGTTTTTTTAAAAATAATAATGAGAGCATCCCATTTGATTACGTTGTGATTGACCTTCAAGTGCTGTGAGTGGCTGGTGATCAATCACAACAAATAGACGCCAATCGAAAATAATCATTCAATAATTATTCAATAAATGTCAAATATTATTTTTGAAAAACAATTAAATATAAATAACTCGGAAATCTAAAGGAAATTAATTAAGATATAATATTACTACATCTTCATTTATAATTTTTATAATATTTAAAATATTTAGAATAACATTTATTGAATAATATGACGAAAAAAATCTTGCATAAAAGCAAGCGCGGTCGCATGACGCAAAACGCGTAATATGCGTATATCCCAATCAGGATTTCAGATTTAGCGGGCGCGCATGGCAATAGCGTACCGCTTGGCTTACCGCGCGTGCACACACACCACTATTAAATACCTAAATTTTATAAAATAAAAAAATAATTATAGATAAATATTTAATTAAATAATTTCAATTATTGAAAATAATGTTAAATAATATATAATTAAAAATAAAAATAATAAAATCACATAATTTATTATCGATCCAGATTGATATCTGGAATTGATAAATAGGAAATGATATAAGCAAATATAATAGTCTACGTCTTATTTTTTATGAAGTTAATAGCATTTTAAACAATCAGGTACATCTGATATTAATTTTTAATCTTGTGCATCTAATGATAATGCAATCATCGAATTTTATCAAATTTTTATATTTTTATAAAAAAAATTTATTGTAAAGTATTTTACATTCATTATATATTTACAATTATTATAAAGATTAAATTTCGATATTTTTACAAGTTCATATTTATATATGTTTGCAAAATCTATCAAGTTTTCTAAATCGTATCATAAGATAAGATTGATACTCGACAATAATAAAACTAATAATATTGATATGAATACAAATGACAAGTGCAATAATATATTTGAACCAATTTTATTTTGATGCCATTTGTCTTTTCATTATTGTTATTTAATAATTATAAAATTTTTTTTTTCAATAAATCATTCAAAATTAGGTATTTAAAATTTAATTATCAAATATTAGTTAATAATTTCTTTTATTAATCTATATTTTTATATACCACGAATTTAACCAGCTTACACAGTTTTATCAAATGTGAATGTACCAGTCTATGCAGAATGTGTACCAATGCATAATATCGTCACATACAGTAAGTGAATCGCAGCCTACCAGCATCGGAATAATCATATAAGTTTTTTTAAAAATAATAATGAGAGCATCCCATTTGATTACGTTGTGATTGACCTTCAAGTGCTGTGAGTGGCTGGTGATCAATCACAACAAATAGACGCCAATCGAAAATAATCATTCAATAATTATTCAATAAATGTCAAATATTATTTTTGAAAAACAATTAAATATAAATAACTCGGAAATCTAAAGGAAATTAATTAAGATATAATATTACTACATCTTCATTTATAATTTTTATAATATTTAAAATATTTAGAATAACATTTATTGAATAATATGACGAAAAAAATCTTGCATAAAAATTATAGTCTGCTATTACGTAGATATATATTTGCAAAAATAGATTGACCTTTTCTAAAATATTGATAAACATTTGCGCAATTTATTATATTATAATTTCAAAATAGAATTTCAGCAAAAACTGTAACGGCGAATCATCTTAGTGATATATTTGCAAAATTAAATTAAAAAATTTAATTTTTTTTCAATAATTGAAAAAAATATTTTACCTGTTTCATATTTAAAATGTTTAGAAATATATAATTAAACTTTATATATTTAAGAAAATGCAAAATTCTTAAATTATATTATAGAAATATTGCAACATGAAATATTACACAATGAAATATTACAGTATGGTAAAATTTTAAATGTAACGATTTTTGAAATAATTCCAGACAAAATAAACTTTCAAGGGACGTTTTTTTGTGATTCAAAAACAATTATTGAATTATTTCAATTTTAAGTAATTCATCTTTAAGTAGGTGGCTTTAACATAGGAGATTCGCCTTTTTTTGGACTTGAATTTATTTCTTGTTGCTCCAATCTACGATGTCTTAACATTGTAGATATTACTCCATTAAAGCTAGCAATTTTTTTCTTGGCACTACCTTTTGGAGTACTTTCGCCAATTCTCCGAACAGGTAATCTTGGTAATGACATTTCATCCATAAAATCAAAGTCAGACTTTTCTTCAGTTCTGTACAGATAATGTCAATATATACAAATAAAATAAAAATAATTAAAAATTACTGCTGAAAACTTACTTATATTCTGGAGATTCAAGCTCCTGTTGTAAATTGTTTGAAGGAACAGGGGAAGGCCCTCGTCTACCAGGACACTTCCATTCAAGTTCTAGAATACAATTATTTACTTCCAAACCTTCAATTAATGAGAGCATCTCTTCAGCCTTTATATTCCATTTATGCTATACAAATAAAAAAATATAAAAGATATTTATTGCAAATTAAGACGAAAAAGTTTTAAATGTAAGCTTAGACATTTATTAGTAAGTAGTAAAAAAACAATCAATTAGATGTATATGTGTAAAAGAATCTTTTATAAAATTATATAGATTATACATAATGAGGATTTGGTTAAAGATTGACATATCAAATAAATATGATTCTATTTCACCTTTTCATCCATTTCATATTTTTCATCATCTGAACACTCTACAAACCAATCTTCTTCAGTGCGTTCCATTTTCTTTGGTAAATGTTAAGAAGACTCCGTCAACCTTAAATTTTGATAAAAATACACTGAATCGATGCGTTTTCGCGTAAAAATAAAGATTTAATAAGAAAAAATGTGTCGCTTTATTCCGTAAATCGAAATATTAATCATTAATCATTAAATTATTAGTTGACAACTATTCAGAGGTTAGGACAACAGTCACAGCCGCGAAATATCGCAATGCGAGCATGCGCTGCGGTCATATTTTCATGCATGGTGGAAGTTACTAGTTAATAATACGCGTATCAGCGCGTATCCAGTCAGCCGTCTCATAAGCCGAAATTTACAACGGAACAGCGCGATCAATCATAACTCTGCTTTCTTTTCTACGATTGTGATTAGTCTGTTTCGTTTCGCTGTAAATTTTCGCTCATGGGACGGCAGCCTCAAGTGTTCGATGTAAACTAGGGAGTACGATGCTGCAAACGCTTTGAAGCGTTTTTTAACTGGTCAGTTCGTAAAATTCTTTCTTCTAATTGGTCCCTCAAATGCTTCAAAACATTTGTAGCGAGACTTTAACTACAGTCTAGGACTTGAATTCTATGCTCGCTTTTCGTGGTACTTGGTAGTTCATGCTTGATGCTTTGACTTATTTCGAATGAAAATATCGAGTGAACAAGTTTTGATAAAAATCGCGATGCAATTTGTTGCATCTATATAAATATTCGAAACATATTTCTTGAAAATCGTATATTTATGACAGAGTGTTTTATAAAGAAAGTTTTAACATTTTTTAAATAAATATTCAAATAATACTGATTGCATTGCTTATCACATTTTTTTTTCTAACTTGTTTATATGTTCTGAAAAATAACTTTTAAAATGAATATTTTCATTTTTTAGGTAAAATGTTGAGGAAAAAACCAATTCGAACTTATCAGAGAAAACCTACAAAGAAACCTTTTATGAATTCATTGACATCTGCTATATCAAGTGAAAAATATTTTGTGGAAAACAGTCGTTTTAAAAATGAACTGTTTAATGATTCTTTAAATTATGATCCATTCGAAACGACATTTGACAGACTTGCCAAAGAAGTAGTGTAAGAAAAATTTGTAATAAGTAGATTGAACATGTTCATTTTTCATTGATTTATCTTTGTTTATATTTTATATGAATTTACTTTATTTTTGTGTGTTATATTGAAGATTTTATATGTTTATATATGTATATTTAACCCTAAATTTATATATATTTTGACACAGAGTACCTCCTATGCCATTGGATACAAATCAAAACGATTCATGGAAAAACAGTAGCAGTGATGATAATATTACCGATGCAACAAGTCTAAAATCTGAACATATAACTTCTGATCTTTTTATACACAATAGTACACCTAGTTCAACAAATGTTAGCCATAAATCGGCTCGTAAATGCAGGAAACAAAAAAAATCTGAATCAGAAGTTATTTCTATAGAAATGTTGTCTAAAAAAACAAAAAAAATGTCAGTTAAAGATAAAACATACTTAGGAAAAGCACAGGTATGTCCAGTTTTTTTTTAAATAAATGATTGAATTTATTTTTAATTGTATGTATTAATAACTAGGGACAGAAGAGACAAGCAAACAAGATAAAAAAAAAGAAAAAGCTAAAAAATAAGTCTAAGCCTAGTCGCGTATGCATTGAACAAATCTCTCATATAAATCCTAATGCTCTAGATAATTTGGAAGATATCTCATATAAAAACGATATTTTATGCAGTGATACCCATGAATCTTTGCTACAAAATGTTTTAAAGATTGACAAAATAATTATATCACAAAATCAATCAATTACAATTAATGAATCCATTGCTGATGTTAAGCATATAGGAAACTATCAACAAACCATCAAACCATGTTTTGTTAAATTAAATGCTTTTACTGTGCAAAATTACATATTGAATCATAAAAAGTTTCTAGAAAATAAGCAAGATATATTGAATGATACAAAATTCTTGTTACAAGATACTTTACAAACTAAGAAAAATATTTCTAAAGTACAAAATACTGTTTCGCAATCAATCTCAATTGAACATAATGAGTTGGCTGACTTTAAACATATGTCAGTTAAACATTGTTCTGTAGCATTGTACAATAATATTGTTAAAGATCAGCATGTATTAGGAAGTAAAAGAAACATGAAAGATACTATCAATATAAAAGATATATCAAACATATCACATTTGGTTTTATATAACTCATCTGAAATTACTCCAAACTGCAACAAAAGTATTGAACTTACATCATGTGATACGAAGAAAGAAAGAGATCTAATAAAAAATAGTTTTGTAAAAGTGGAAAGATTAGAAATAGGAGAGTTTGCAAAAGAAAATAATACAGTATTTGAAAAAAAGCCTAACATATTTTCTAGCACTCCTTTTAGCAAACGAGTCAAACCTAGTTTAGTAGTATTATCTCCCATTAAGTCTAATATTTATAACAAATCACATTGGAGTCAAGAAGGTTCATTAGTAACTACAGAAGAAGATATTTCCGACATTGATCAGAAAATTTCTCATTCTTTGTTTACGATATCGGAAGATTCTAAACTCAAGTCCACAGATGTACAGCAAACACAAATTTTATTGTCCCAGAAATCACAAACTACAGATTCTGTTGTTAAAAATGGAGTAATGTCTTACAAGAATGATGTTCATGCAGCTGTTACTCAAAAATATAATACAGAATGTGATGTTAAAACGGAAATTCCGTATTTATTAAATATGTCTACTTATCAATCCCGATCATTATTTGATGATACAACATATAGTCACAATCATTCGCCGAAAGATACAAATGAAGATAAAATAAAAAAGAAACGTTCTGATATGCATAAATTTATAGAAACTGTAGACTCATCCATCGATTTATGTTTAAAACAAAAGCAATTATCAAGTAATAATAAAGCTGATGCAAACTCATTATGTATATCACCTTCCAAAGTATGTTCAACATTCAAAGATTTAGATAATAATATGCAAAAAAATAAATTTCAAGAAAATCATGATATAACAGAAATAAATATAATAGAAGCAATTCATGAGAGTCTTAAAGATAAAACTGCTAACATTAATAAACACAGTTTATTTGATAAAAGCCAAGATAATATTAACATGGATGCTCGTGTGCTGCTTACACGATTACATGATCCGATTAGAATAGGAAGAAGAATGCAATATCCTAAATGGCATTTAAGCATGTCAAATATTTCCGATAGTGTAAATAATGAAGCTGTACAATCGAACAATGAAGTTCACTATATAACAATTGACAAAGACCTTTCTAATGTTCAATCAACACATAATTTTGAGCATTCTAAGAATGCAAATTTGTCTCGCGATCATTTTGAATCCTTCATGACTCAACCATATAGTGATACAAATGAACAAATGGATCAATCTGTTTTTTTAAAACCGGGCAAGTATTGGGCTAGATCTTTGTCAATATTAAATAATATAAACGATGAATCTAATTTAGACAAATTAAGTATTGGAAAGGGGAAAAAATGGAGATACAGTGTCAGAAATATACTGGATATGCAAAAACAAGGTATATTTAATATCATTTTTTTATTTCTTGTTTCTTTACACCAATTGATTCATCTTTTTGGTCTCTGTATAAAAATATTAAAGTATAATAACTTAAAAAATTAATAGTTTATGAGATTCTTATCTTGCAAAGATAAAATGATAGATTAAAATATGACAATCTGTATGTTTTTTGTGCAAATACTGAAGGGTCATCAGTTAAGGCATTAAAATTTTGTATAAATATTAATATTTGTAATTTGCTTGAAAAACAATTGAAGATAACTTGTTAAACAAAATTGTTATTTAGAAGCACTAACCAATAACATCTTATAAACAAATATAATAAGAGATCTTAAATGATTTTTATATTTAATTTTTACATTTTGATGCTGTTTTTTACATTGTATAATTTTTAAAGTGATAATATTTCAAGATTTGATACATTTTTATAATAATGAGATTGAACAAATATAAAAAAAAGTTTTGATACTTACATTTAAAGTCTTTACTAAATGGGTAAGCTTTGTAGTATTTATAATCTGATAATATTATATAATGTGTATGTAGTGGCAGACAATATTAAAATTATAATAATCGTTATGTGCAGGAATTTTCCAAAGTTGTTTGAAAAAGGATAAAGATGATACAAATTTATCTAGCGGTAAGCTTAACATATCAAACGCATCATCGTTTAACAGTAACAAATGTAAAGAATTTGATTTAGCGAGTTATCCTAGATTTTCTAAAAGAATCTCAGTAAGAGTTGTGCTTAATAGTACAAATACTAAGTGTGAAATCAAAGACACACCATTTCTTGAGGCATTTGGAATAACTGCAAAAAAATCTTCAAACTCGAAATTATCATGTAAGTATTTTTAATCACATATTACTGTACACAATTTATTCGTTTTACAGCATTACATTTTTACATATTACACAGAATGTTATATTAATAATTAGTACAAATTAAATAAATATTTACAGACTGGGAAAAATCATTGATACATAACAATCAAATTATCAGTAATCATTTCAGTATTGCAAGAGATGTTGTTTTACAGAGATGTTCACAAAACTGTTATATTCCTTTTGAAGATTGTTTTCCAGATTTGTATGCAGATCTTAGTATATATTTATACAAATGGTTTTAATTAATGTAAATATATATAAATTGTAAATATATATAAATTGTAACATTAATTACTCTGTTCTTAGGTATTTGGAACATTGCTATAAAATAGGCGAAGGTGTTTATGGAGAAGTTTTTCTTCATGAATGTGAGGGTAAAAAATCTGTTATAAAAATTATTCCTATAGAAAATGAACAGTTAGTCAATGGTGAACCACAAAAGAAATTTAATGAAATATTGTCAGAAATTGTGATTGCAAAGTGAGTTAATTAATCAATTGTATGCACATATTGATGACATTGTTGACAAAAATTATGAAAGAAGATATTTGCAGGGAATTGGATAATCTAAAATTAAATGATACCTATAAAACTAATGGATTTGTAGAAGTTAAAAATATCAGCTGTATTATAGGAAAATATCCAGAAAAGCTCTTAGAACTTTGGAATATTTATGACAATCACAAAACGTCCGATAATGATTGTCCATCGATGTTTGATGAAAATCAATTGTACATTGCTCTTGAACTGAGTCACGGTGGGGAAGATCTTGAAGCCTTTGTATTTCAAACTGCAGAGGAGGCTTGCGCTCTATTTTTACAGGTTAATTGTTTATCATCAATATATCAAATAACAACAATGTTTGATAAATTATCCATCATGAATTATCCTGTTTATAAATTTTTGTATTTTATAGACTGCATTGGCCTTAGCAGTTGCAGAAAAAGCACTTGAATTTGAACATAGAGATTTACATTGGGGTAATGTATTAATATCAAGAACAAAAGAACAATATATATATTATAATCTCGGAGGGAGAGAGATCAAGTTTCCTAGTGAAGGTGTAAAGGTTTGTTCTACGAAAAATATTTTAAATATTATTACAACTTTTTTTTATGTAAATTTATAATCTTATTAAATTTTTCTCAAGGTATCTATAATAGATTTTACGCTATCGAGGATGTTATACCAAGGATGTTGTATATATAATGATCTTGCACTAGATCCAGCTTTATTTACTGCTCATGGTGAATATCAATTTGACATTTATCGTCTTATGCGCGACAAAATTCAGTAAGTCACATACATTTTTTATTTCTTACCTTTTTCTTATATACTGTTTATTTGTACTTCCATCATATGTGCAGGAATGATTGGCGAAAATTTGAACCATATACGAATGTTTTGTGGTTGCATTACATTTTGGATAAAATGATTACTGCGGTAAGATACAAAAAGAAAAACTTGAAAGTTCACAAGCACGCTATTATTAGATTAAAAGAATTTAAAGATATAATTTTAAACTACAATAGTGCATACGACTTTGTAATCAATTCTAATAGCGGCGTGTAACTATGGCTGTGGTCAAAGGCTTGCTACAAACGCTTTGAAGTGTTTAATGGACCAATTAGAAAAAAGAATTTTGCAAACTGACCAATTAAAAAATGCTTCAAAGCATTTGTAGCATCGCGTTGACTATATCTTATGATGCAAGCCTTTATGAAATGTCTCTATAATAAATCAAATTTTTTGAAATTTTCTAGATATTCTGTTATATATTTAGCTTAAGTATAGTTATATATACAAATAATTATTAAATTATTCTAATATTAAAATAAGAAAATTATGATATTGATATGACTCGTTTTGATATTTTACATACATATTATATAATAATTTACGATTAAAATTAATTCACATTCTTTGTTTCTTTTTTCAACTTCATATCTTCACATAGAATATAGACATAAGAAATATATTTTTCCATACTATAGTAATAAATATATATAATACTTTTGGAATGTTTTTTTTTTAAGATTATTATTTTTTATATAATAGATTAATATCAACTTGTATATAATTTTCTGTTTTTAATTCTTAATGAGATTACATTATAGATTTATGTGAATTAATTATAGAAATTATACGAAATTCAATATAAATTTTACGTTCTTTTCATTATATTTCTGCTAATTAAAGCCGGTATTTCTATTTGTGACTTCATAACTTACTTGTTTTAAATTTATTTCAATTTCTTTGATATAATGCATTTAATACATTCAATGAAAACTCTGTTTAAAACATTTAAATTATGTAAAATTAAATTGGATGTAAAGAAAGAACGCTGTTTTATTGCTTTAATCATTAAATGTACCATATATGCTAATGTACAATATATTCTTTGCTCTCTTCCTGTTTCTTGCTTTTTATATCATACTTTTTTCTTCTTTGCGACATTTTATGGACACACAAGTTTCTTTTCATATGTATATTCTTGTCTTTTCCTTTCCTTTTGAAGTTCAACTTTTACATCGAGCGAAAACTTAGATAAGAGGCAAAAAAAAAAACAAAATAGTAAAAAGTGGTAAAAAATAAGAAACAGGAAATCAAAAACATAATTGTAGATTAGGCTTAGATATTGATAAACTTCTTCAACAATAAAATTGTGATACAAAATGATGTACCGGACAAATGGGGCAAATTTATAAAGTGGCGGCAAAATTTTTCGCCGATCGTAGCGACTATCACCGCTAACAAAATTCATTACAATTAAAAGGATTAAAATTGCGGTAATAGTCGCTACGTGTGGATGTACGATCGACGAAAAATTCGAAATTATCTGCTTTAATAAGGAAGATGAAACATTAATTCAGACTCAATTTCGATATTAATAAATATACATCGATGTTATTATTGTTTATATTTATCTTTATGTCCGCGGCACATCCCTCCCTTTCGCTTAACAAAATAAAAGAAATGTATAAAATTCTTGGCAATTGAATTAATCAAAGTTAAATTTACTCTGAATATATTGCTTTGAAAATCCAAAATCAAAATTGAGTTATTTGCGCTGTCATTTACATTATAGGAAAAATTCATTCAACTATACTCATTGGTAACAGTAATGTTACTTCCTGGCAACAATAATATATATTTTGTACAATAATTTAACAAAATTTATAAAATATCTTTCAACGGGGTTTTTTTACTACTTTATATACTAAAATCGAGACATTTAACGAAAAAGTGAGAGAAGCTGAAATCGGCATCTTTTCTTAGAATTTTTCATATATGTGATATATTTTCATATATTGGGTGGATTCATATAATCGTTCAGTTTTTGAAGGCTAAAATGAAACAAGTTTTTTTCATACAAAGAATGAATTTTAATCAATGATATATTCTCCGTTTTTGTTAATGACCTCTTGCCATCTTTTCAACAATTTCATTATTCCGCTCTCATAGAAGGTCTGGGGCTTAGAGGCGAAAAACCGGTCAAGGTACGTTTTCACAGCTGTCTGATCAGCGAACGATTTCCCGTTGAGGGAGTTTTGCAGGGACCGGAACAAGTGGTAGTCGGATGGCGCAAGGTCTGGTGAATACGGTGGGTGGGGCAAAACATCCCAGCCAAGTTGCACTAATTTTTGCTGAGTGATTTTTGCAGTGTGGAGTCTGGTGTTGTCATGGTGGAATATGACACCTTTGCGATTGACCAGTTCTGGACGTTTCTGTCGCAATGCTTGATTCAATTTCGTTAGCTGCGTGCAGTAGACCTTCGAATCGATCGTTTTTCCCTGAGGAAGCAGCTCGTAAAACAGCACACCACGATGATCCCACCATATGGATAGCAAAATCTTCTTCGGATGCAGGCCGGCCTTCGGGGTGGCATTCGGCGGCTTGCCAGTGGTTCCCCATGATCTCTTGCGCACTATGTTGTCGTAGATGATCCACTTTTCGTC
>NW_011626762.1:1207585-1243386 GCF_000204515.1 Acromyrmex echinatior | reverse complement strand
TGACAGATAAAAAGAGCGGACTGTCACCTTTCCAAAACATATTTGGATTGCCCGATTAGGCAACCAGAACCGGAGATATTCGGAAAAAATTGGCACTACTAACAAAAACCGAACGATTATATGGATCCACCCAATATCTGAAATATTCTAAGGTTTCTTAGTCTATAATATTTGAAAAGAGAACTTTAAACTTTTCAGATTTCACAAGATTTCATCAGAAATTATAAAATGAGAAATCTTGTATCCAATAAAAAATTTTTCATGCGTGAAATTAACGTTAAAATGATATTAAAATGAATTAGAAATGATTAAAAAATGACTTTTAATGATCATTTCGGATCATACGTCATTTTGATATCATAATGACTTATTCTGCTTGAGTATAAATATAATATGTATAAATATACATAAACGTATAAATTTCATAAACATATTATAATTATATGTATTGGGTGGATCCATATATTCGTTCGGTTTTTGAAGGTAAAATGAAACAAGTTTTTTTCATACAAAGAATGAATTTTAATCAATGATATGATTCTCTGTTTTTGCACTACTAACAAAAACCGAACGAATATATGGATCCACCCAATATATGAAATATGTCCATACATATACATATGTCCAAACATTTTTTTTCTTTTCTATAATTATATATTTATAATAAAAATAGTATATATATATATATATATAATTATTTAACATTAAAATAAACAACAAGAATGGAGTGATACCTGAGTGGTACTCGAATGAGAATTTGAACTTAATTAGCATGTAACTTAATTAGCATGTCAGCATGGAATAGAATCAGAAAATTATGGAAATAGTATGGAATACAAAAAAATCAAAAATTCATGAACATAATAGCATGGAACAAAACCATAAATGTGCAGAAACCGTAACATTATCCATCGGAATATGACTACGTAGTAATGCGCATTTTGTCCACGTAGAGGCGCTGATGGATGAAAACAGATGGAAATCAAGAATCATCAATGGATGTCCCTTTCAAAACTTCTCTATAATAAATAACAGCTGAACAGCAATTCGAGACTGTTCGAGACTATTGAAAACTATTCGAATGTACATTACAGATTACAGTTTCAAGAAGGAAGATACAACTTGTATTCGTATTGATTAAATACATGTTAAATGATGGCAAATAATAACAAGAGTTCCTTTATTACTGTACCTGGCTTCTGTCCGGATTGTGGTTCAATTTTACCTTTGCTTGGAGAGAAAGGAGGAGTTACATGTTACACATGCAAAAGAGAATGGGATGCTGAAGGTACCACTGTATGATAATTCAAAAAATTATGCAAAACATTATGAGATTACATTAGTAATCCTTTGTATGTAAGTTAAGAAATAATTAAAAATTTATATTAATTTGGATTATTAATTTCTATGATTATTTTCCAGTTTTTGGTGATATGAAAATGACACATACGATCCATTTTAATACTAAAGATACTTATGTATCTGTCAAAGAAGAGGAGGATGATAGTGAAGATGACGCAGATGGACCAACAGTGGAGCGAGAATGTCCTCAATGTTATAATGATAAAATGTCCTATGCAACATTGCAATTGAGGTCTGCTGACGAAGGACAAACTGTATTTTTCACATGTACCAAGTGCAAGTGCGTATCTGTATATAGGAATTATTATTGGCTTAGTATTCAGATATTACTTTTATGTTAAATTAAGTTTTTATATTGCTAGTACTTCGTTAATGAATAAATCATTATTTGCAGATTCAAGATAACAGAGAATTCTTAATATGGATTTCATAGACTATATTTTATTTTATAAGAAATATTGTAAAACATATATGTGATTCTTGTTCTTTAAGTTTTTTAGTTGATTAAAGAAATAAATCCTAACTTTAGGATATTTTTTATTTTATATTTTACATATATTTTTTAAAACAATAAATTGCGATATTAAATATCGTAATACATTTTATTATCATTTTATAAAAGTAAGAGAAGAATTTGAAGTATAAAATAATAATCTTTTCATTATTTATTTACGAAGTTTTACATTCTTTGCAAGTGTTGAACTTGCAATATGTTCCATTTTCTAATTCATTTTTGTCAGAATAAGATTGTTTCTTGGACTATAGAAATATGAACTCCTAGTTCCCACTTCTTTTCCTCTTGATGAACAGGCATAATGAACATCCCTTATCATATTATTATGGTTGTGGTCTGATTCATACTGACAACGCTCATGAGCATCATTTGTTTTCGTTTAACATTTGACAAACAACAAGGATAAAATGATTTTTAAGCATTGTGAGCGTGAATCGGATCGCAGCATACAACTAGGCCATTTGCTCAAAATGCGAGCAATTCGAATGTTAATATCGGAAAATAAGTAGATTTAAGGAGAGATGTTGAATGTATTGTTGTCTCGATTTGTTCAGCTGCGTTAAATATCAATAGATATCTTCCCTCAGACTTCTTATCATTAACGATGAATCTCTTGATATCTCTTGATGGTTTAATGAGATTCTAAGGGCGTTGATATCCTTGTCGAACGAATGAAAAATCCGCGAGTACCATCGGGTCCTGACGGCATTCTTGTCACATTCTCAGGCACATGCGTCATCGTGATACTATTGTTACTCCTCGCTCTATAGAATACATTCTGTTCCGAATTTGAGGAGCATAAGGATGATCTTCTAATATTCATATCGAAATCGCGATTATATGTTGAGAGTCTTCTTGATAATGGTCCACAATCGGCCGATCCACGACGATTTGCGATATAGCAGATTCCCCGGCATTCCATCGGAGGACCTGTGATAAATGATAAATTTGTGAATATTAATTGTTATTATTTCGAATATATATATATATATATATATATATATATATATATATACATATATTATTACTAACCGGTAGAAGGACAGCAAGAGTAACGATGATTTTCATGATGATAGAAGCTCTTTGAGTAACTTGGATGAAAAAAAGCTGATTCGGAACCAGACGAACAGGTGGAATAACGTCTACCAGAATCTGAGCTGGAACCGGAACAGGAAGATAGACGCCGAAACATAAAACCATTCTCGGAACTGGATATGGAGCAGGAAGAGAGCTTACGAGATAAGCAAGCATCTGATGATAGAATTCATGTGACTTAATAAGATAAATGTTCCATATGGGGCATCATTAATTGAAAAATTTAATAACATAAGTGAAAAAATTACATTCTCACTTGATTTTATTGATATCTTTTGTTATTAATTTATTTTACATTTTTGATAAATTTAAAACCACTTATCTAACATTGAGACAGAAAGATGTATTGCAAGAGAATTATAATTCTTAAAATAAATCCTACATAATCAATCAAATTTTTTTCTTTAACAAAAAAATTTATCGAGACCGATTTTTGAATTTCTTTCACTACTTACGCGCAAATCTGTGCATAGGTGATAGAGAAAGAGAATAAAAACGGGGGAAAAATGATTTCTCTTTGCTATGACAAAATTTTTATTTAAAATTTAATCTCAAAAAATCTAATATCAAATGTCAGAAATGATTAAAAAATTGACGAAGAAGGATTGAAGTCAACGAATTAAATTAAAATCAACGATTAAATAGTTTGTGATATTTTATATGTATAATGTAAACGATGTATTTTTTTTTCTTACGACATGATACCTTGGAAAGGATAACTCGTATTATGGACGTGATACATCGGATATCCTTGAAAACCTCTTTTAAGCCTTACTCTCCCATCCTCGGGCTCAGATCCACTGGGACAACTCGATGAATTGTGATTATCTTCTCTTACTGTTCTATTTGGGATTTGGCATTTCTTCGTAGGTGGATGTTTCTTCTTCTTGTCAACCGAGTGACGTAATTCGAATACTTGTACGTCACCCAAAGTCATTTGTATGGCGATTCGCGCAGAAGCTGAGTCCGTGAATTCGACCATAGCGTATTCTTCGATGGAGGCCCATTCTGGCCTTTTAGCGATTGCCTGTCGCACCTAAGTAATGATTGTGAAAATTTTATTTCTTGTTTCAATATTGATGGATCTGTCATTAAATATTAAGAGTATTACGCAAAGTGAGATTAATGCACATAATCATTCGCGATTTATTATTTATATGTAATACGTATGTATTATATGTGAGCACGAACGAAAATTTTTGTGTATGTGTATGCGTATGTACATACGTACATATCTAATACATATACAATGCTACAATGTGATCGGTAAACAATTACATTTTTTCAAACTTGATGTTTTTTAAAACAAATAGTATGAAAATTAATTTAATTATTTTTAATGTTTTCACATTACTATATTATTATTTCTTACACTAAAAAGTATAATTTTACAAAAGAAAGAAGAATGTATGAACATATTTCATATATAATTATACATGTTTATGAATATTTATGCATGTTTATGTATGTTTATACATATTTATGCATGCACGAAAAATTTTTTATCGTGTAACGTACATGTGTTATATTACAGTTATATTGTTGAGTAGGAAATTACATTACTATGTACATTACATGTAATTTGGTATTTGCTGAGATTTAATTTGCATAAATTACAAAGGAAAAATTCAAATCAGTACATATGTACTGATGTATATGTATATATGTACTATATTACGAATCTTGGTCGTTTCTATCATCCCAGCATTTCTCAGGTATCATATCAGTACTGATATTCAATATCGCGTCGGTATTAAATACTGAAAAATGGTATCCAGCAAACGAGAATGGATTGAAATGAATTGAAATGGATTCAGATTTTCAAAAATATTGATTCACGAAATGTTAAAATGAATGCTTTTCAATCCTGAATGCATTTTTATTCATTTATAGGAGCATATCTCTATGCCTTTCAATCTAAAAATAATATTAGCTTTTTCTGCACAACACATTGTGAATACTGTTCAATTCAAAATTTTGAATAGGAAATGCAAATTTTCAACCCAATTGAATCCAATTAAATCCAAAAAAAATATTCGCTATTTATAAAATACGCATTCAGATAGAAAAAAATTTCAATCCATTTTAATCCATTCTCATTTGCTGGGTATTAGACCAGTACCTCGCCGATATTCAATTTCCACTTGTTTACATTTTTAGAAAATTACGTCTTTCTTAATTATATTATTATTCTTAATTGTATTAGCAAAAAATGTATAATATTATACATCATGTAATACATGGCATATACATCTTTTGTTAGTAATACAATTTTCTAAAGACGTAAACAAAATTGAAAATATAAATGCAGAATAACTTGATTGAAGGAACAGTTGACGTAACGTGTGATCCAATCGAATAATCTCTTACTGCAGGAAACCTTACGTATTTTAGTTCTTATGGATCAACTATAGCTTGTTAACGGGGAAATATCATATCGGTAAGTTAATTGTAACATATACGAACATTACATCACAGAGTATTAATCCATGCCGTGATTATGTCACGGTAGAATACAATTGTGGAAAATTTAATGGGCGACAGGGAATGGAAGTGGAAAATTTGATGGATAAGATAGGATGAAAATGTGATAAACAAGCATTATCCATATTATCATTAACTATTATCATTAAACTCGGTTCCAAGTTCCGATTTGTTGAATTATTGAGTAATTGTTGAGTAATTGAGGGAATTGTAAGTTACAATTTGTAACACTAGGAATTACGTGAATTACATTAATTTATGTAACGATAATTAGTAGTCTTCTTATTTACGTTACTTTGTGCTCATTTTTATCTTATATATTCTCTAAAAATTAGTCGAAAAAGATAATAAAATAGCAAAGAAGAGAAGCACATGTGATGCTAACGATATAATTATATATTTCAAAATTATGTATCCCGTATCTTTATATATAAAACAGATTGTCTAAAGTTGCGAAGAACATCCGAAATTCGCAGGTATATTTTTCGATCAATTCGTATAGTTAATTTTTCTTTGGCCAAAGAATCGAATGGATACTTCTAATTATAGGCAATCTAAAATGAAACCGTATTTGCAAAATAAATCTATTATAAATCGAAATTACCGACGAAACTAAACCAATTAATAGAAGTAATTCTATTTTCGGTCAAAGCGAATCTTATATTAAGTGTAGTAAAAAGAAATCCATTATTTTTACTACACTTAATATATTGCTTAATAATAATAATGAGGGAACCTCGCTAGGGAATTCTTGCTAGAAGTGTCAATTTCTTTAATGAAATTTTGTATAGGCTACGTAAATAGATAAATTTAGAAAATATCAATTGAAGCCTAAAAAAGTTTTAAAAGGAATCATCCTTATATGCAATAAAATAGTTTTCAGTTTTTTTTCGTTATATCTCAAAAACTATTCATGATATGAATGTTTAATTTATACGAAAGTTTAAAAAAAACTATCTCAATTTATTCAAATCAATAAAATAATTTAAAAAATTTTTTTTTATTTTAAAAAATAATTACTTAAAAATATTATTGAATAGAAGTAATTTTACTGCAAAACTTTTATACAAAATACATTTTTTATATCTTGAATTATAATATAGTTTTTGAGATAACAAAAAAAGTTGAAAATCGCTTTATACAGAGAGAAGTGTGATTTCACACTTCTCAAAACTGTTTTTATATCGATATATTCTAAATTCATGCATCTATATGTGTACAAAGTTTTATTAAAATCAGACTTTGACATTTTGCAAGGTTCTCTTGTAAATACAAATTCTTTTGCAAATATATTACTTCAATTTTATAAACTACGCAAAAAATTTGCAAATATATAAGATAATTTACACTAAAAGCAACTAAGAGCGTAATAAGCACTAAGATCCGAAAATAGGATTATCTCAATTAACTTAAATCTTATATAATCATTTAAATCTATATTTGAAAATGTACTTCTCAATGAAAAAATTGAATTGGGCAAATATCGTGTTGCAAAACATATTCAAAATAGTAATGTTTTGCTATCCGCTATTCGCATTCGCGAATGTATGTGCATCTTGTTAAAAAGAAAAGACGTTTTACCTCGGGAGGTACTGGACGTCCAGGTTTAAGCACCCTTATCAATGCTATCTCACCGCAAGGCTTAAAAATTTCAGCGACAGATTCGATTGTTAATTTTTCTATTGGTAATCCAGCCGCTAAAATGGTCCTAGAAGGAGCTGTCTGATCAAAATGTGGTAAAGGATTCACTCTACGCAGCTTAGTCCCTTGTGAATTAAGCTCGAGCTTTTTAGACCTCGTTAAAGCCGCTCCGACCACTCTCCAATCCCTGCTGAGATGTTTGACTTTTTTGAAGCTGGATATCAGTTTAAGAGATACGTAGCCTTCTTTGTTCCTTTTCACGTGTTTCAATAAGAACGCATCCTTTATTATATTATCGTCAGAAAAGTAATATTCCACTTGAGCGCATATCTTGTCAGCTAACTCATCATTTGGTATCACGAAATCGTTGGTCGTTCTCTTAAACGTTGATTCCGTTGATTCTATTAAAGACTCCGATGATATAACATTTAATTGTTTCTGCTCTGTCAGTTCTTTCGATGTAACATCATCCAGAGAATCCGCACCCGAATCTTGATCAGTATCATTCTTCTTTACAATCCTGATCTCGCTATCGTAATCTGACAAGTCGGCCTCGTCGCTCTTGGATCCTCTTCGGTCGAAAGAAAGGCTTACATCGCTGTCTACGGAGGAAATACTGTCTTTTGTTTCAGATTTCTTCATACGCGGAGGTGAAGACAATAGATTGTTAATCTGCTCTTTTAAATCTTGAGATACTTGAAACTCCATATTTTTATCAAAGTAGGGAGACTACTATATTTTAAAATTATAAGAAGGCAATTATATAGCAACTTTAACTTTAAGTATAATTATTTTCTTTCTTCAGATTTTAACTATTTTCTTCCATTTTTACATAAAAAATGTATATATATATATGTCATTGCTAAGTCATTTTTCTTTTTTCTAATACACTGACGTTTTGTCAATTAAAAAAAAAGATTTCAGAATACAAAGATAGAAATTGAATGAGAGCGTACTCATCGCTCACTGACCTTCCACTCTGTGCGCGATCCGTTTTATAGCTGCGGCCAAGTTCGATGTGTGGCAAAGCTGCAATGGCCTTCTTGAATACCGGTCAAGAATGAAACATTCGGCGAACGACCGAAGGGCACTCGAATTGAACCTTGAGCGAAGGAAAGGGAGTTTATAATAGAATTATTAAGTGTACGCCAGAATATAAAAGAGAATTTTGAAATTATCTTTTGTTTATGCATGCACATAAAAATTGAAATAATCAAAATAAATTTTAATAATTTCAGACAATCGTCAAGTATATATAAATTTCAAAATATATTAATTTTAAATGTTATCGATACCTTTGGATCTCATTGCTTATTATAGACATGAACTGTTTACGTTACGTATCTGCAATATATAATTGTATGGATTGTGTGGAATGTAGGTATCGCGAACAATTACAACACACACACACACACACACACAATCATTGATCATAGGCAGGAAGAACTTAAGACTCGCGAACTTAACCAGTCTTGACCTCGCTAAGGCCCTGAGGGTATATTCGCAAACGACGCGCATTGGATCTGTACGCCAATAGCATAATAATATATAGGTCAAGTTCGGTTGGCCACATATATGGTCATGAAGGACAAAGTTAGCTCTGAATCGTCAAAAAACGAAAGGAGTTCGGTCCTTCGTCTCAGACCCCAAAGATCTTAATGCTTCATACTCTCCAAATCCTACATTGCCATTACTGCTCCACTATGCTCCAAAGGCAGATCCCTTTCTGTTTCTATGATTTTTTTTACTACTCTTCGGGGGGAGTTCGAGGCCCCACATCGCATCGCATGTCAAGCTGGATTAAAAGATAGAGGGTGATTGCCTTGGTTTCAGCTGAAGATTAATCAAGGAGAAGAGTGAAAGAGATGGGAGGAGAAACTGATCGTCCGATGATTCATCTAAATTACTTACTTATATAGACAATATACATGTATTATATCTTTTAGGATTTGAATGTGTGCATATGTGTACGCGCGCGTCATGCACGCGCATGTACTTTTTAAACAATAAGAATCTTATTCAAGATTTTTTAAAATAATAGTCGCATGAAAATGATTTTCACCAATCATCTTTTTCAAAACATTAAAGTTATTAGGTGTTGGAATTAATTCGTAGCGTTTTACAAGTGATGGGAAGTACTTTCATTAATATATTTTTTAATGCTCATGTGAAATAAATAACATTCTTTCATTAAAAAACGCTACGAATTAATTCCAACACCTAATATTTTTCTTTTATTTAAACGATCGAAACAGTATAATGTTAAGTAAATTTTTGTCATTTCATTCTACGTATAAATACATTATTTCAAGTTTATGAAAGACTGTAATCTAGAGTTTTAAAAAATCTAAGATTTTTTTTTTAAAACCCAACTCAGAAAGTTTTTTTTAAAGACCCGAATTTTTTTGAGTTTTATTGAATTTTCCAGGTTTTATGCATTTTTATTCTTTATAGTCCACTAATGATTAGCAAGATTCGATATTCAATATAATAGATAATTATATTATGAAATTATATTAATTTCCATTTGATTTATTTAATTTAATTCATTAATTAATATAATATACATGCACATATATCTATATAAAAAACATTCCATGCTAAACCGATCCGATCGTTATTAAAAGAAATGTATTAGGTGTTGGAATTAATTCGTAGCGTTTTACAAGTGATGGGAAATACTTTCATTAATGTATTTTTTAATGCTCATGTGAAATAAATAACATTCTTTCATTAAAAAACGCTACGAATTAATTCCAACACCTAATAATATACGATTTTTTATTCACTTGGCATATATTTTTTTTTTAGGGATTTCACTGTTTTTTGTAAATTTTTGAAAATATAACGTCGCCGTCGCCTGGTGTCGTTCATGTCATTCGGAGTCGTTCGACGTCAATGCCTAGTATTGTCGTCGTCGTCCGGCGTCGATTGTTATTCGATAATTTATTAATCAATTTTTTTCAATGTGTAATTGTATTTATGAACATAAAGTTATTCCAAAAAAGATCTTTTTCTTTAATTAGAATAACAATCTTTTACATATACAATATAAATGATTGTTCCTATTACTTTACTTACATATTACGGCGTCATCTTCAAAGTTAACAATTTTATGGAATACACTTATTTTATTTATCACATCTTTTCTGACATAAAGTATATTATAAATACTTCCTTAAAATATTCACTTCTTAATGAACTCATCTTAACTTGTGTGTGTGTGTGTGTGTGTGTGTGTGTATGTTTTACAGAATTATTGAATGATTTATTTGCACAAAAGTCATATGATTTTGTAATTTTATAATTTTGAAAAATATAAGGTCAATTTTCTCATGCGTATAGCACAATTATGTGCCTTGTAAACAAAATTATGATTGTAAAATATCTATCTCGAAGCAAAATATTTCTACAATTAGAAAAGTTTTTCTTTCGTATATCTTTCATGCAATAATTATTTTTAGAAATATAATCACATAGAAAGATATAAAAGATTTGATATTCTTGCATCTATAAATTAAAAATACTTAAATATTTATATGCTTATATTTATATGCTTTATCTAAGTCGACGTATTGCTCTTGATCGTTAACGATATTGTGGACAATGCTGTTTTATTATTGATTTTGAAATGTCAGCATGACCTGGAATAAAAAAATATAAAATGCATGTCCTAATTATACATGATGCTTGATAACAAATGTATCTATAATGCATATATATTATTGATACAATAAAATAATATATAACTAAAAAAAAGTATTCAGAGAATAAGTCTTGTGACCAATTCCAGAAACAAAAGATTTTAGTTAATTAAATAAACAAATCAGAGAAGTTAAAAAAAATAATTTATTCTTATATTGTTTGAGATTTAAGATAATTTAATTCATACTAAAAATTTAATTCATACTGAAAAAGGATATTACCTAATTGTAGTTCTATATACAAGGCCAACATTATTACTTGTATAGGTATATCACAATCTGGTTCTTTTGACATCCATATCTGAAACAGAAAGTAATTAATATAAAAATACTATTTAAAAATACTATTTAAAAATATATCTACAAATCAATAAACAAATAATAGTAATACATTAATATAAATATACA
Organism: Acromyrmex echinatior; assembly: GCF_000204515.1. The sequence goes on along the minus strand of NW_011626762.1, from coordinate 1,232,178 downwards.
GTTTAATAGTATATAAAAAAACAAGTGCAAGTATCATATTTAATGTATCATATTGTTGTTATATATATATATATATATAAAATTTTACATCTATAATATTATATATAAATAGAACTCTCTTCTAAGATAAAACTCTAAAATACTCGCTTGTTTCAAAGTTTCGCCAGATTTATCTAGTTCGCCTCGAATAGCATAAGCCACAGCCAAGTTGTAACGTATTATAGCAGTGCCTGTTGAAACTGTTGTAGGATACCATGCTACAATTCAAAATAACAAGAAATTTATTTCTCAGATATTGAAACATTACTAACATTAAATATTGAAAATCTCGAAAAAATATAAAAATAATATATTTTCATGAGAGCAAGTAAAAATACTTGCGAAATTTCAAAATTAATTTGAATAAGTTTAATTTTAGATATATATATTTTTTTTATTAAACAATCTACACTGAATCTTTTATCTTACAAACAATATGTCTTAACAAGAAAGCTAAGAATATTATATATCAAACATATATTAAATGGTGTAACATGTAACCAATTAAAAAATAATTACAATATGATGATCTGAAGATAATTCATACATTTTGCGATATAACTTTTTTTAAATTTTTCGCAACATTTTGCCTCTGGTAGTATTTAATAAAATTTCTCAAGATTATCAAAGCTAGAAAAAGAGGAAAATGTATATTTCTTTCCACGATGCGTAATCAATTGTTTGCGAAAATAATGTATTAAAAATAAAAAATATAATCTCTCTTTCACAAATCATGAAAATGTTTCTCCTTCTAATTTCAGAAATATTTGGCATATTAATTTCCAAATTTACCTTTTACAGGTTTAATCATAACTTCTTCCATTTTTTCTTTATCCTTCTCCTGAATTTCTGGCATAGATATAGATGTATTTAAATCTTGAAGATTTTCTAACTTCAAGTATTCGAGCGCTTCATTAATTTTGTCCAAGAATATCAAACTTTCAGCAGCATACAAGTTGCCTAGCATTTTATATGCTCCAGGCAACTTGTTAAAGCTTAATAGAGTTTTTGCATGTTCGAGAGAAAGTATATAATCTCCAAGACACAAAGAAACATAAGCGCTAGTAACCAAGATACTAATTTTTAAATTAAAAGATTCGATAGCTGTAGCTCGTGACATTAACGTTGTATGTTGGATACCTACAATAATTATATATCTAAATCAGATTTATGCGTATATAATAGCACATGATTATAAATTATATTCTATACCTAAATTGTGACCAGATGTTAACGATAGTGATACTGAATTCGCCATGGTTGTTGCCAATGAGCCAGGCACACTCGGCTCATTATTGTTTGGTAGTAAAAGTAATGCATTCTTCAGACATAAATATCCAAATTCCAATGTTGGTTGTGGGATTGCATAAGATAGGCCTTCCGAATGATATTTGATATCTTTTGAAAGAGATGTGGCTAATATGATTTTTTTATGGATACCAGAACCTATAATTTTCTGCACCAAATCTTTACGCCGTTTGCATGTGTCCATATATTGACAATAATATATGTTATATCTTGACTAAACCTTAAAATGATATTGGAGATGTGGCTAATATGATTTTTTTATGGATACCAGAACCTATAATTTTCTGCACCAAATCTTTACGCCGTTTTGGAATATTAAAATCAACTTTGTTTGACTAAAAAAAAAAAAAGCAATATACGATTGCATTATATTGCATATGTGTTTTCATTATGATCACATAATCATTAAAATTAAAATAGTGTAATTACAACAAATAGTGTTTCCAAAATATTAATGTTGACTAATATTTTTTCAAGACAGAATCAATATCACATGATTGCAACTTACATATTTATAACTGTAGATGCAACATTCTGCCATTCTGAGCAAGAGTTTAGGATTATTGTGTATCTTCTGTGCTACTTCTGTAAAGCAATCAAAGGCTTTTGACGCTTTACCAGCATATAACAATGTTACACCCAAACTGTACATTAACTCGTAATGTTTATTCCCACCAAGTGTGTATAATGGTTGAGAAGATAAAGGATCTGTACAAGTTTTCTTCTTTTAATATTGGCATCATTGTATGTATACGAATTGTTTAGAATAATATCAAAAATATAAAATACTCGGTTCATTGCTGTACTTAATTCAAATGTGCTTAAATTCAAATATATTTCAATCAGTTCTCTCTCGAGAGCGCGCGTAACGTGAAGAAAGGATGGAAGAATCAATAGAGTACGAGTTTCTTTTGCACGATACAGTTTTTTCAATATGGTTTTTCCTAGCGCGTCGAGGCACAAAGTACCGCGGATACTTTTTAGATGACCCAATATTTGGAAATAAAAGATGGAAGATAATACTTGAATGTGTTGGAAACAAAATAAAAAAAGATATTTAAAAAATTCTATTTAAAAAGGAGATCTGAACGAGACATAATGCTTAACCTTCAAACCTGATTTTATTAAAACCATGTTAAAAAAAAATATTAAATTCAATTCACATATGCGCACATTAATAAGTAATTCATATTAAATAATTAATTTTTTTTTCAAAATTTTGACTATTTTTCCAACGTATACATCCAACATATACATTCTATACATTTCAGATTTCGGATGATATTGATAGAATTAAGCAATTTCAATGGATAATATCTTCAAATTTGATGTACATTACTTACAATGTACATCATGCCCATCAATGCCGATCTGAAGGATTTATTTTACGTTTAATAATTGTAAGAATTACCAGTATCTTTGACTTGCATGCTTTCCAATGCAAATTTATTTGCACGCAAAGCTTTCTGGAGACAAGTATAAGCCAAAGTTGGCTTGCCCATCGCAAGATGCAGACATGCCATATTGTTATAAAATAAAACAGTTGAAGATTCTCCACATAATCTATAAACCATGTATTAATGTGTTTTAGAATCGAGCAAGAATTTAATCTATTTGGAACATTTTTACTTATTTTAAACAATATTTAAAAAAATTATTTCTATGTATTTTTATAATACATAACAAGAGATGCTATGCAAAATGATTAGAACAGATAGTAAAATCAAAATGACGAACGAATTAGAATAGATTATAATGCTTTTTCAAATAAAGATAAAAACAAATAAAGACTGAATTATAGAGCATAATTTTTTCCATAAGTGTACATAGAGAAACTGAAAAGTGCAATTGCGTTTTTTTTTTCATTTATATAAATTCATTTATACATATAAATCTCATCTTCACATTTCATTATGTAATATTCTCTTTGACAGATATGTATATAACACAGCTGTTATATTACCCATATTGTTTAAAAAAATAGAATGTCCAAGATAGATAAAATTGTATCATTTCAATTTGTGTAATATTAAGAATATTTACAAATTTTTGGCTTTGCTTCATGCATTTGTATTTAATTTAGTTAATATATATGTAACATACTTAAAATCAGTTTCTTTCATATTAGAATTCAAAAATTGTATTGCCTTTTCATAATTTCCTCGTAAATATTCCAGATGAGCCTTCAAAAAAATCGTTGATGTATTCTGAAAATAATAAATAGTACACATTTTGTATGTGTATATCATAGACTATATCACAATAAATAACAATAGTATTACCACTATGCCCAATGAAACTAATGTCTTCCATTCTTTTTTACACAATTTCAGTTGATGAGTCAAAAGATATATTCTTGCTTTGTATTTCAAGAGTTTAATTTTGAATGCATCTATCACTATATCACCAACATCTTTTTTTGGTTCCCTTTGCTCCTTAATAGATTTTATTACTCCATCCTTATCAATAGAGGATGCTATCTTGGAATTGTCAGTGGATATAAATTGACTTTCCACATAATTTAATATTGATAGAGCTGCGTCTGGTTGTTCCGTTACTATATATAACTCGATCAATAACAGACAAACTTTATGTGCTAAAGTTTCCTCTATAAGAAAGTCGTATATATTAAGATAGAAATAAAGATTCTATAAGCAAAATATAAATAAAGTACATCTAAAATATACATTTTATTTAATGTAAATCAAACAATCTAGCTCATTTTTTTAAATGACAGCTCTAACTTTATTCTCGTACTCTGATGAATGATCAACTGTTGTATGTCTAATTTAAAAAAAATTCTATTTGAAACTATTATCACACCCATTGGCTTGGCTTACATACCCATTGGCTCGATAAAAGCAAATAGCCTAGTCATGATTTGAAGCGCAGCATTATATTGTTTAGTGTGATATAATAAAACAGCTTGATTATATCTCATAACACACTTCTCAACATCATCGATAGTCTCGTTAGAATCCATCGTTGATATTTGGCCACATATCGCATTCAAACTCTTTCGTGTCAACTCAGTTTTTTTCAAGTCACTTTTATAATATTCCACCACGACTTTATTATGTGTAACTTTAAGATCTGTAGGTCGGAGGCTTTCTAACTTGTTCAAATATGACAAACACGACGCGTAAGCACCTTTTTGAAATTCCGATAGTATATTTTGAGCTAACTCGCGCTCTTGCTCAGTTATAGTAGAGACACTGTCTTTACTTTGGGATTCAGAAATTTCACTCATGACGTATCGATTATGAGTGATTCTCGATGTGTAATTGTAAACTTTCTAGTCAATTGTATATACAACTTTTTGATTCAACTCAATTCAACCACAAAAGAGCAGAGAACTCTATGTAGAGGTTATGATAGATCCGATTAACCACTGAACATATATAGTTCAGTGGCTTAACCTAATCGGTCAAATAAATGTCAACCGTGATTGGTCAATTCTGTTGAACAGCCAATGCAATTGGATAATTCCAATGTAACAAACGGTCGATTAGTTAATCGAAGTTAGTGAGACCGATGAGAAATTCTGTGGTTCTGACCTAACCGATAGCATGTGCTGCTATCTTGCAATGATATGATAAAATTAGAATATATTTTCTATTACTCCTATGGTAGACACACAAAATCTTATAAAAATGAAAAAATAAAAAAGAGGTTCTCAAATCATATCATATTTATTATTCTTGAAATATTAATCAACATTTGAGAGCATTATTTCTTTTATTTCTTTATTTTTATAAAAATTTCTTTATTTTTATAAAGTTTATTATGTCCATTTATCAATTGATAAGAGAAAATGTGTTGTAATTTTGCCGTATCACTGTAAGATAGCAGCACAATTTGTTTTTACATGTAAAAAGTAACCTGGCAGTAGATTCAGTCAGAAATTGCCGCGAATCAGCATCGATTGAAATATAAAAAGTTTAATTAATGTTCTGCCTGGAATTTTATTTTCTCAATTAATTTATATATTTTTTTCTAGCAATAAGTTATAATAGATTGATCTTACTCGTGCCGGTATAATGTGTGGAATATTTTGTTCTATATATCAACCCCAACAAGATTCTGAATCTTCTAAACAGGTATATGCAAACATTACAAGTTGTTTACATTAAAAATAAACATTGCAAAATTTGATTAGATCCTAAAATTTTGAAAGATGCATAACTATAATTATATTATTTATTTTTTTTCCTAATATAGAAACTAAAAAATTTTTTCTATTAGAATGAAATTAAGAAATTGAGAGTTTGATATTGCGAAATTATTTAATTTTACAGGAACTACAAAAGAGACTCGTTATATGGTATTCATTATAATAGACATAAAGTATAGTAATTTTTTTCTTGATCTATTGATTCAATTTTACTATTTTAGTGGAATATTTGCAAGGATGCAATAACCGCCCGAGGTCCTGATTACTTTATGGAGAAATATTTGACTTTGAGTCATGACTGGCATGGACACTTTGCTGCTTCAGTGTTATGGATGCAAGGATCGAGAATAATGACACAGCCAAGTTTGGATGATAATGATAACTTATTACTTTGGAATGGAGATCTTTTCTCGGGTTGTTTGGTACGTAAATTGTATATGTATATGAAATATTCTGATTGATGCTTTGAATAAATGTCATTAAAAATTGTTTTTAACTTAAGGATGTATAGAATGTCCCCCCAATAAGTCATATATAGTATGTAAAAATAAAAACATGATATAAATGTATTTTATAAAAATTATAGAAATGTCAACCCTGATTACTTTGTTTCTTTTGAACGAGAAAAATATAGTTAGTCTGAAAACATAATGGGTTTAGTAAATCTTAAATTGTAAGAAATTAATCAATCATAGTCGATTATTATTTTCTTCACATTCAATTGTTGATTGACCAATATCTTACATAAATAAAGTTTTACTAAGTTTAACTATTATGTTTTAATATTGAAATATCTATCTATCTATCTATCTATATATATATATATATATATATATATATATATATATATATATATATATATGAAATAAATTACAATTGCAACTAGAATAATCATATTTATTTTAGGCAAAAGATGATGTTTGCGATACAAACATCGTATTGAGCGAATTACAATCTACTACAGATATCATGTCTGTACTTCGGAAAATTGAAGGTCCTTATTGTTTAGTATATTATAAAAAATCGACCAATACGTTATATTTTGGACGAGATATTATCGGACGACACAGTTTACTTTTAAAAGTAGACAACAAAAGTAATTCATTAACTTTAACTTCGGTTGCAAATAAAAACATAAGAGGAATTGTAGAAGTACCGGCTATAGGTATTTTTGTAATGAATTTAAATATGTCACAGATAAATTTAGCATGTTATCCATGGAAAGAACCTGATTTGAAGTTTACGGATATTATTGAAGTATTAGAAACAAATTTAAATGTAGATATTGATATTAAAGAAACTATATTGAATACTTGTTCATCAACATTGACGAATTTGCATCTGCATCCGGGTCCAAAGGATGTGGAATATCTAGAAAATGTACCATGTAGCAAAGATTTTAATGAGGTATTGCAATATCTGTTGAAAAATCAGGAGGTAAATGAAAGAGTCGAATGTTTGATGGAACTGTTACATCAGTCTGTGAAAATCAGAATAAAGAAGAAACCAAATTATTGCAAGGAATGCATAAAATTGGTACTAAATGACGAAAATGTTACTTGTGCTCATTCCAAAATCGGTGTATTGTTTTCTGGTGGCCTAGACTCTGCAATTTTAGCAGCAATTGCTCATAAATACGTTTCAGAAGATGAAAGTATCGATCTCATTAATGTGGCATTTGAAAGACTGGGAAGCAAAAATCAGAGCATGAGTCATACGAACAATGAAAAGGGGAATGTAACGCAGAAATATGATGTGCCAGACAGAAAAACGGGACGACAAACGTATTCCGAATTGTTACGAATTTATCCCAACAGGAAATGGAATTTTATAGAAGTACAGTGTCTATGTTAGAAATATTTTTCTCAAAATCTTTTCGAAAAAATAAAAAAATAGAAAGAACTCGTGGAACCATTTTTCTGATTACAATGCTTATTTCAGTGTAACATCACGCAAATGGAATTGCAACTGTATCGCGCGTCACGAATTTGTGATTTATTGCATCCATTGTGTACAATTCTGGATGAGAGTTTAGGATGTGCTATGTGGTTTGCAAGTCGAGCAAAAGGTGTCCTCTATCCAGTCAATGAAATATACGAATCGCCATGCAGGATATTACTTTTAGGCATAGGGGCGGACGAATTGTTTGGTGGATACATGAGACATAGAACTATATTGAAGCATAAAGGATGGGATGCGCTGATACAAGAACTAAATGTCGAATTGACTAGGATTTCTGAAAGAAATTTAGGTCGGGACGACCGGATTGTTTCTGATCATGGGAAACAATCCCGTTTACCATATCTCGACGAAAATTTGGTGAAATATGTGCAGCATATAAAACCATGGGACAGGTAAATTTAAATGACGATAAACAATTATATATAAACATTTATGGATTACTACGAATGAGTATATGTATAATTATTGATAGATGTTATCCGACTGAAAAAATGCCAAGTGGATTGGGAGATAAATTACTGTTACGTTTGTTAGCCTGCAAGATTGGTTTTCAATGTACGGCTAACTTTCCTAAAAGAGCTTTTCAATTTGGATCGCGAATTGCAAATGGTAAAGAAAATGGTAATGATGTATCAAATAGATTATAAAACATAAGTAATATTATTAATGCAAATTTGATTAAGCTATTACTATTATTTTCAAATTGAATGAAAAGAGTGACGATTTCTGCTGTGTTGCAGTCACAACTATCCTACTGCTAATAATTTTAATGATACTACGCGTGTGTTGAGCTTTAATAATTTTATATATATATATATATATATATATTGTAAATAAATTAATTAGTATACGTAATTATATTTAATATATCTTATAGTGTATCTCATGGATCGTCTACAATGGAAGTAATATTGAATAGTAAGCAATAAGATCGTCATCGCGATTCATTTTGATTTTTTTATTTTTATTTTTATTATATTTTTTATTACTTATTACAACTTTATTCTTTTATTTTCACTATTGTTACTCGAAGTAAATGTTTATAAGATAAATCGTAATTTTATAAATGTATATTGCAGCAATTTTATATTAAAATAACATATAATAAATTATTAATATTGATGGTACAGTATGATTATTTTATCTCAAACCATATCGCATCTTTGATTTCTGTACGTGACAAGTCAAACTGCGCATACGTAATCTGAGACTGATCGATGTAAATAAGGATGTATCAAATATTTAGTTCGCATCAATTTGATATGCATACTAACCAATTTAACGGTGTAAAAGGATCTATATTAGTGTTTTCAATACTAATGTAAAAATAGTATTTATTAATATTATCCGCGTGTAATATTATTTAATATTAAATTTTTTATAGGTATACTTTTAGAATGTTATATGTAACATTTTAATAATATTTTATTATTACATTAATAATATTTTAATATTCCTGAAATACATATACTTTCGTGCACTTTTATATCCACTGACATTTCAATAACAAATATACTTGTATTAGATTAAAAAATATAAAAATTAAGCACAATTGTACAATATTTCTTTAAGTTCATAAACTATTTACAATTAAAAAATTTATTTACATATTTTACGGCTTTATTTTCTCAAAGTACATTTATACAAATACATGAGTTTGAAAATAACCGCGTCTTGCGTCAAGACAGAGGCAAGTTTGCAGTACTTTATAGGTAAATCTAGTGACTTTATTAGAGAGTCTCTAATCCTGCCACTCCTGCCAGTCGAATTAAGAACGATTCAACGTCAGATCGGTCAGATCAGGTGAGAGGGAGAAAAGTGTGTGTCAAAAAAAGTTGACTAATTTTAATTTGAATCTCTTTGTTCTCTTAATTATTAAATAAAATACGTTATTTAAATAAGATCCAGCTAAGATCTAATGAATTTATAACATTTAACATTGAATAAAGTAATTATTTTAAAATAATACTTATTTGGATAGAAATTGATTGAGGTTAATGATTATTTATGACGATTGATTAACCTTAATATTGTATCATATAAATCTTTCATATATATTTTATTAATTTCATTCAATACTTCGCTTAATAGAATAACATAATTATGTATATTACATTATTTTCTTCATTTCATAAAATAATGTAATTAAATATTATATTATTTTCATTATGTATATATATATTTTTTTATTTATTGTACGATTTCAAGATCGAAGATTCTCAACATTGAAGATTTTCGATCTTGAAAGTTTATCATGATCGAAGTGAATCATAATTTCAAGCAATATGATAGTCCTTATTAAATTGAAATTATGTTGTATAAGAGAACAGGATAAATGTGTGTGTGTGAGTGTGTGTGTGTGTGTTGTGTGTCACATTTTGACTGCTAATACAAAAAATAAATAAACATTGCTTATATTTCAGTGTGTACGTAGATACATACGCAGTAGTTTTGTGTGATTATTTGTCTTTAATCACACGAGTTTCATTAGGTACGTTTGATAGAAATAATTATTTCAGGTACAGATAATATTACTAATTTTATTATACATATGCAAAAAAATAATTTGGAGCCATGTATCTTAATATATGTAATATAAAATACTATTTATTGTAATGAAGATTCCTGTTATTTTTTGCAGATATATGTTATGGAGAGATTAGCATTAATTAATTAGGAAATCATGAAAGAAAAACATGGCTGAGCATGGCAATGATCTTTACGAACAACAACTTTTTGCTGTATTTGAAAGCTGTTTGACAAAAGGAGAGAATGAACTCAGTGAGAATGATTTGTTTTCTATTTGCAATAAATTGGATCTCGATGAATTGATTGAGGAATTGAAATTGTGCATTTGCAAACATCATCCAAATAAACAAACGATATCCTTTCAAGAATTCCGAGATGGTTTATTACTCTTGTTGAAAAAATTTCAAGGTTCAATAACTGATAAACAGCATATTGTACAACCATATCATAATTTAAATATATGCAATCGAGATATCGAGAAAAATCAAACTTTACCATTGGCCACAAGTACTTTGAGGGTTTATCTTCAAGATATGAAAGCTAATGTTACAATGGACGAGAGCAGATTGATACGCTTATGGGAGAAAGTTAAAGTTTATTTAAGTGGAAACGCAGAACCTGCAACGATACAATTTATATCGAGTTGTTTAGAAATTCCAGAACTCCCTAAACAAATAACAGAATCTATCTTTGAAAGTCTCGATCGCAATTGTGATGGATTGATAAGTTTTGATGAGTTTGTAATTATATTTCAAAAGAAAAAAAATATTAAAACTTTACGAGAGGATACCGCATCTCATAGCAGTATTGTAAACTATGATGTAAATACATTAGATTTTAATACATGTGTGTCTTGTGAAATTAATTCAACGCAAACTAACAGAGATTCGGATAAGGAGGGAAAAGTTGCTGGTGTTTCTAATATAGCTACGCTATCATCCAGTGATCTTGATGCTTTGGATACGAGTCTTGCAGAAATAACAAATGTCATATGCGATGAACTCAAGAATTTAGATGAATCATTAGATAATAATACCATTCAGACTCATATTAGTTTGTTACGAGAAATGATGATTACCCATCAGGATGAGCAACGCAATTTAACTGCTATAATAGACAACATGAAGGTAGAAAGAGAGAAAATGCGGATTGACATGTTAGAGGCCAATGAACGGGCGAATTTATTAGCACAAGAGATTGATGAGTATCATGTTCAGTTGGAAAAAACGAAAAAAGATTTACAGAGACAGAGCGAACAACGTTATGCTGAAATCATGAAAGAATTATCAGATCAACTGAATATCGAACGGGAGATGGATGCCGCGGCTTTAAAATCAAAGGATGATCAGTTACAGGCATTACAAAAGGATAATCATGATATGAAAAATAAAATCGTACATATTTTACAAGAGAATCAAATGCTCGAAGCAGAGAATAAAACTCTTCTTAGCCAGATTGAAAAGTTGCGGCAATCTAATAATGATTTGTTAACTCAAATAAAAGTGTTAGATGCGGAGCAGGATGAGATACAAAGCATAGAAGCTAAGCAACAGGAACAAGTTAATTTTTTCGTTGATCGTATTAAACAGTTACAATCAGAAGTGACGCTCTTGCGAGATCAAAACGACGAACTTTGCGCGGAATTAGAAAATTCGAAATGTTATGGCAAAGATACGACATATAAGACACCATCATCTTTGGCATATGATTTACAATTAGATGAAAATCAAGATGAAAATCATATGACACGAGAGTTTGAAGTGAATCGGCAGATCAGTGGTAAAGCATCATGTGATAACTTTGAAATACCAATGGACGAAGGTCAGACTGATATATCCAATTCCGATACGATGGAATACAAAAGAGATATAATTATAAAAGATTTGGAAAATATATTATCAACAAGTGTAAAATGCCTACCAGAGAAATGTTCTTTGAAAGCTAGCGTGTCGAAATTGCTTACTTGCCTGCGATCGGACTTTGCACTGCGTTGTCCCGCACAAGACTTCGGAAAAAGTATAGCATCTGAGCTTGAAATGGAATGTGAGGAACGAGCTAACGAGTCTTTGCGAGATTTAGTCGTTTCGAAAATACCAAAGCAACCTTCTATGAAACGTACAGCGATGTCAAATAGTGCAGAAGATTTAAATAATTTCACTGGTCAAGATGCAAAAAATCTAACACAAAATAAGGCAATGAGTCTTAGAGATTACCCACCGCGAAAAGAAGAATATCCTATGGATCAATGCAAAGCCAGCAAGGAGAAAAATAATTCTTCGAACGTTACTGAAGTCGAAAGTATTCCAAGAATTGTGACAACAAACACAGAATCATTAGAGATAGAGAAGAAACAATTGACCGAACGTTGTCAAGAACTCGAACGAAGTTTAGATTTATTAAAAACGGAATATGAAGAATGTGAGGATTATTGGGCTGCCAAATTAGAAGAAGAAAGACAGCTTTTTGAACAAGAACAAAAAATAAGTGATGACAAACTTGCCGAGCTTATTAATAAAATAACAGAATATGAAGAATTAATTAGTCCTTCGGATAAATCAAAAAATAATGGACGATTATCTCCCATAGAAGAAAAGTTTAATTTGGAGCAACAGGTAAGATAAAATCTGTGTTTGCATTTATGCTTGTTTTTGTTTTCGAAATACACACACATGCATACTTAATTATTTTACTGATAAAAATATTTTTATATATTTAATGTCTCAGTATGTAGATCTCGAAGAAGAATTTGAGAAATGGAAAATAAAAATTGAAAATGACATTTCTCAGAAGGATCTAGAAATTGGAGACCTCCGTGAAAAGTTAAGACTGATAGAACAACCAATTACAAATGATTCCTATGTACAAGTACCAGACGAAATTTCTTTAGCAACATTGTCAGATTCGTCGCACTGTAAATCTTCCAGTATGTCCAGTATTCTATCAACGAACGAAATATTCGCGAATACGGATTTATATGGCACAAACAATCAAACGTGTCATACTTCAGCAGAATTTCCATTATCCAATAATCTTAACAAATTATTAAAACAAGAGGATCACATAGACGGTCATAATCTATATAATACACATACCGACTGCTCTATGAAAGTAACAAAAGGTATAAGTAAAGATCAAAAGATATATCATAATAGTCCACATATTGTTGATAAAACTATGTTGGCAATGAAAGAGGAAGATAAGTGCGATTCAGAATTTAAATTGATACATAATGTAATGAAAGAAGCTAGCTGCACATGTTCCGAGAATGTTCAACAGCAAGTAGATTGCATCGATCTAAACATTTTTCAGAACTTAAAAATGAAACTTTACGCACAAGAACGTAAGAAACGTCATCTACAGCGTTATATTAAACAGCAGCGGCAGTATATTGAAAGATTATTACAACGTAAGTTTTTTTTTCATGTTATTACGATAAAGTAATTTAATACATTTTCAACATTGTGTTAATGTTATGTATATGTTATGAAAACATGTATACTGTTTGTTTTTAAGATTTATCTTTTTAAATCTTTTTAATTTAAGGACAAAATTATTGCAGTTTGCTATTACAGGTATTATGGTGCAGCATCAGACGGAAGTATGTGAGTTACAGTGCCTTCTCCGTAATACCCAAGAAAGACTTCACATACAAGTTCAAACAACTGTTGATCAAGTACGACACAAACGTTCATAATTATATATTAATTTATAAGTGATTTTATGCTATTCCACTTTTTCCAAACAATTGTTAATCACATTCTCTTAATTACGAAATTGGAATAAAAGAATACAAATGGTGGATAAAAAATTGTGTTTTATATATATATTAAAAAATGATTCATCTATATATACATACATATGTATAGATGAATCATCTTTCTAAAATTAATGAGTGTTAGAAAAAGTATACATCAATTTTGAAATATTACAGAGTGATTGATTAAAGCTAAAATGATAAGCTTTAATATAATAATCTAATCAAATAAAAATTTATCATTATTTTTATCCCATAGGCTGATAAATTAGCAAGTGCTGATATTTTGGTGAAGGATTTGTACATAGAAAACGCATATCTAACATCACACATGAAGCGCTTGCAAGAACGATGTCTTATATTAACAGGCCTTGATGTAGAATCGACCTCAATGTGATGTCTACAAATAATTATTTACAATTATGATAAATCAACGTCTCTTTGTATGTATCGAAAATAATGTATATTATTTATTTATGATGTAGAATTATTAATTAATAGTATAAAAGTGTCGTATAGCATAAGGCTGGAATATAACTCAGGGATGCAAACGGTTAGAAAATGTATGTTTGAAAACGGGTGCCTTCAGTTTTTAATTTGATTTAAAGAGATTTGGCTTATATATGTGTAATATACATATATACACACACATGATTTAAGAGCAATTGTATGATAAATAAGAGAAGCTTTATGTAAGCAGAGTTGGTTTACTATTTCTAGTTAGATGATAGCATGATGGTTTTTTGTATATAGATGAGTACACAAAATACGAAACAATATAATATACAAATATTAAATATATTCAGATTTTAAGCATATGTATGTAAAATCAATGTATATAATTTTATATTTGTTTATACTTATTTAAAAAATTACCCATTTGGCCTGAATATTTTTTTAAAATAACTTATATTAATTTTTTTTACATCAATTGATTCATTCTGTTCAAAAATATTAAGATATAGAAAATGATTATAGAAAAAATAGTTTACGAGATATTTAATATTTCATGTTAATATGTGTCAGAATAAAGTAGAAAATATTTTGTAAACTATTGGTTTTTTGATATCTCTATCTTACTTTTATATACAGAATAATTAAAGAAAACTTATTACATAAAAAAAAATATAATTCCATTAAAAAAATTATACATATGTTTTGTATGCGTTTGTATATGTGTGAATCTGGTGTGAATGTGTGTGTGTGTGTGTGTGTGTATGATTAATCTAGAGAGAGAGAGAGAGAGAGAGAGAGTGTGTGTGTGTGTGTGTGTGTGTGTGTGTGTGAATATGGAAAATATGTTCTTTGAATGTATGCTACACTTTGATTGGTATTCTTCTCATTTTAAGGATGTTAAGGCCGATTTCGCCAATGCCAGTTAAAATATGCTCCCATGAGATGAGGAATATCGGAACGTTCATGACTATGGCTTCATTTCGCTGATTCCATTCCGTTAAAATATATTTTCCTATATCCCATTGCTGCAATAGTCCTTAAAACAAGCATTTGTGCTGTAGTAACTCAACAGCTGAGTAAACGTTCATTGTTATTGATGTATTCTTCAAGATCTAAAATTATAATTGGATGATCCGAAAAAGTAACAAGGCTTATTATTCGTATTCATAGTCAAGCCTTATATTTAAGGCTTCCTTAAATTTATCTTTAGGTACTTTACGAATTATTTCATTGGTTGCTGAGCATCTAAAGATAAATTTAAAGAAGATTTAAGTGCAAGGTCTGACTATGGATACGGTCAACGTGATGCTGCAAATGCTTTGAAGCGTTTTTTAATTGGTTAGTTCGTAAAATTCTTTCTTCTAATTGGCCCACCAAATCATTTGTAGCAAGACTTTGACCACAGACTATGAATACGGGCATATGTATCTTCTGAACACAGCCGGTGTAGTTTTTGAACGCTGTTCAACGCTGTCATTGACGTTTCCTTGAAATATAACCTTGAAATTATGTGATATTTTGACAATTCGGAAAGTAACGATAACAGCGATATAAAAAAAGCGTTACATATAATGTATGGAGCACAAGTATACACACATACGCGTATATATCTTCTCTAGAATCTGACAGCAACGATAATTAATAATACATGTCATAAATACATGCATAGATTATGCATATATTTCATCTCGTAAAAATCTTATAGCAAACAAGCTTAATGATGTAAATATTTGACAGAATGAAATAGTGTTATATTATTATTTATCTTATGCGTTATCAATTAATTCTATTGCGAAAGATTATATTTTTATAAATTATAAATTTGTATGTGTGTCATATGAAATGTATGTATTCATTATTTTAGAAGATACCGTTCATGATGGATCCTGAGACAATGGGCGAGAATTTATTCAAGCTGCAATGTTTAATTAAAACTACCGAGATACAGCATAGTGTGCAGTGCAAACTTGAAAGAAAATTATTTTTTGCATTAGCAACCAACAATGCTGAAATTATTCTTTATTATAAAAGGGAATCTTCTTGCCTACCTGTTGTTAAAAAAATACCTTGGTTTCAAGGGTTACATAAACAAATAGCTGCTTTTTGCTTTGATTCAAGTGGTACCTGGTTATTATGTGTAACTTTAGATGGTTCGTTATATGTATTACCTGCTTTAACTTTAGTTGGTGAAAATTGCGTTATTAACAAAAAGTGGAAGACTGATGATGCAACGTATATATCTTTTATAAATTCACAAATTTCTCATTTCAGGTAATTTTATTAAAATAATTCTTGTGTGAATAGACAGTAATTGTAAAGTTTACACTGACTTCTGTTATAGTTGCTGCTTTATTTTCTTCTACATAGACTATATTTTATTCCTATTATTCTTTATCTTATAAATATATAATTTTCTAATTGTATCTATATAAGATTTCTTGAAAATTATATTATTTTTAGACCAATAGCTATTACATGGTGGAAGAATACGAAAATATCTGAAGATGTAGGCATTATAGGAACGGAATGTGGAGCAATTATATTTATAAATCTTTCAAATGGACAACAACTAGGCATAACATACATTAATGAAAGTATAAGCAGTCTACATATTTGTGAAAATGAATACAATGAGATTGTATCTCTTTTGATAACAAGTAAATTTCAACAGCAATGGCGTTTATCTTTAGAACACATGTCTTTTAATCTTCTATATAATGTTGAAAACGAAAAACCTTATAACGAACTAAATTTAAGTGGTGCTAGTCATTATAATAATGTGGAAGATTCCGTTCCTAATAAATCTAAATTAAAAGAGCTTAAACAGCTCTCTGTTGAAAAATTGGCTACTCTTAAACAGAAGATAATTGATACCAAAAATCAAACATTAAAGGAGAGTCAATATCATGGTAGGTATACAAGAATGTGTAGAAAAACAAAATATAATATTAAATCCCTCTCAGGAAAAATGATGGAACACTTATATTATTATTATTTTTTTTTATTAATGTTAAAACGATATTCTTAATAAATAAGAAAATTTTCATTATTAATTCGTGCTTTAAAAATAAATATTTATGATGCATACATACGTTTTTTTTATTATCTATTTATGCGGAAAAAGTACACAATTACATACATTATCGCTTGGAATAAACATGATCATACAAAGAAAGGCTTATACAGTGATAAATATATTTCGGTTGCATATTTATCTGATCACTACCGCTACTATTACTAAAAGATTCATAAAACAATTATTATGTATTGATATCACAGATGCTGCAAATAACAAAGAAAATGATAATGGAATTCCTGTTAATTCGGAAATATCACAATACAAATTAGGTTTTGTCAGTCCAGAACCAATATCAAAAGATACTTTTCTATCTTTGCAATATGACAGAGAAAATCGACAATTGTATACATGCTATCATCCTGTCACTAATTATATCACAGTGAGATTTTTTGTGATATTTTTCTTCAGTTAATTCCCAAGCATTTAATATATTCTAGCCTTCTAATATGAAAATTTCTTTATTTTAGGTACACGGTCCAAACTTAACTGTGGTACCTTTGTCAATGCACAAAGTGTTTAAGTCATGCGAAACTGTTTTATTAGCACATAGATTATTTTTTATTACCGATATTAATCAACATGTAATATATATAATATCTGATCAATTGTCCGAGACTCATGTAAACAAAGACTATCAGTTTAATCCCGAGTCTATTATCGGAACATTTTCTTTTAAAAATAGTAAGGAAGTAATACGCGCGGTATACAAAGTAACACAATTTAATAATATAATACCGAGAAAAGTTTGTGAGGAAATCGAAAATAAATGTACCTTACCAAAGAATGTGAAAGATATTAAGGTCGAACCGTTTAGCTTGGATACATGTATAATTGTGACAAACCGCTGTGTATACGAAGTTGTATTAAGGTAAATTTAAAATTTATCGCATGATTTATGAAGACATAAGAAGGTTCACAAAGCAAACCAAGAAACAAAATTATAATAATAGATCTTGTTATTCAACAAACATCTATTTTTTTATAATATTTTTTTTCAACGTTACGGCAATAGCTTTGATGTGCAGCACGCAACATGTTATTTAATTACTTTTATTTAAAAAAATAAAATCAAGAAAACAAATATATTACATTATTTCTTGAACTTGCTTGTATTTCTCTGATGATGAGATAATATAATCCTAATACTAATTAATTTTAAATACTTGGGTAATTTTTTGCTGTTATACATTATAATTATTAAACTATTGTTTTACTTCAGAAAATCTCTTCTTTCGATCTTTATGGAATTAGTATTGAAGAGAAACGAATTGCAAGAAGCGGGAAAATTAGCAATGATTTTTGGATGGAATGGACAACACCTGCTGGAATACGTTGGCGATTTATTCCTATCAAATAAAGAATTCTCACGCGCAGTAGCTTCATATAAAATGTCTAAGGTAGCTAAGAACTGAATTTCTCTCTGTTTCTCTATCTATATTTCTTTCCTATGTGTTTCTATCTCAACATTTTTATTTCAGTGTAAATTATTGAAGAGCGTATTAAAGTTTGCATCAGTAGGCCATACATCAGAATTACTGAGTTGTCTAACTCATTGTTTACTTACACCTCTTATTACTGAAATGCCTATTGCAACAAGGATACATTTATCTAATTTGTGTGTACTTTCTTTTATTGAAATGACACTGAGGATTTGGTCGGAACAATCTAAAGCAATTTATAAGGAATTCTTGTAAGTCATATCTTACTTTTATTAAATATATTATATTTCCTGTATTATGAGGCATCTTCAATTAAATATCTATACATATTTACTAACAACAATTTCAAATGATTTTCAAATTTCGAAATAATAGCTTTGAATAAAATGTTTTCCTCAGCTTACGACAGCTGCCTCTTTATATGCAATTTCAGTATATTTTTTCAACGATTCAAAGATTCTTGCCTTCTTTTCTGGTTTTCATTTTTTTATCTAGAGATCGATATAAAATATAAAATATAAAATATAAAAAGATCTTAAAAGATTATAAAAAAAATATAAAATGGTGCATATATGTTTATATAACATACAGGTATGTATAAAATTCTATTTTACCCAAAAGTTTCCATTTTTAGATACTTTTTGTCCACAAATACATTTTACGACGAATTATTAGCTATTAATATAGCTGGTCAAACTTATCTTTGGGAAGTATTACACCACTTAGCTATACAAAGGAGTTTATACAGTCAAATGTTGGACATTCTCATAAAGACGATACAAATATTTGGCACAAACGAAATTCACTCAAAGTCATGTAATGTATATGTATATTTCATATATACACATATGTGTACACATACATACATACATACATAATGTAAAATAGGATTTAATATATGTATTTATTTTAGATGGTTTACTTATATGTTTGAGTGAATCTGATTTAATGCAATCAATGTTATTGAATTACGATTTAGCTAGATCTCACATATTATTTGTACGTCATAATCTGCGAGATTCTCACATCTTTGTACTTCAGGTGAGAAATCTTAATATTTCACTTACGTTCACTTGATAGAGTTTCAGAGATGTTTGCATCACAAATTAAATTATTAATAAATGAGTTACATGTTTGGGCGAAAAATATAAATATCAAATTATTTTCTTTTTACATTTATAGAATTCACATAAAAATCAAAGAAAAGTTTTCTCGATCAAATTAACCAAATGTGAATACTTACGAATTAATGTTTGATAGATTTCATGGAATCAGAATAGAGTTTTAGATTATCGTTTAAGTATTATTGCTTAACAGCTTGAAATATTCCACAGAGATTAGTAACGTTGTACGATCCAACCAATCCAGTATTACGGCCTAGATTAATACAATGTAAAGCACATCATAAAATGATATCATACGATTTACGATCTAATCAATGTGATTCTATAGATTCTACGGATAATATTGTGAGTATTGAATTTCTATGGGATATTCTTAACATTAGAACCGCGGGTCTAAATTAACCCAATCGCGGTAAATCTAGCTTTTTACGAGAGAGGGTTGTCACCATAAAAATAATTAATTATGATTATTTATGAAAAGTCACAAAAATTTAAAGCTACACATGCAAATGCAAATTAACTGGAAAAGAAAAATTATCGGATGAGTAAAAAATGGTAGAGCTGTGATTCTAATGTTAAGATTTGTGCATAATATGAATAATTAGTATTTAAATTATCTGAGCTATTTAAAATAATGAGAAATTTTCGTAAATATAAATTTTTTAAATTACTAATATATGAAAGAATTGTTTTTTTTACCAGAATCAAATATATGCTACTTAAACAAGTTTTTTTTTTAATTTGATCTTTTATTATCAAAATATTTTATCATATTTGAATTTTAAAAAATAATAGAGACAAATAGTACTAGAGATAAAGATTTTAATAAGAGAAAATCAAGCGAATTTTGGAGTGTTCTGCAAATTGTTTTGAACAATCGTTTTTTTAACTACAAATTCTTAGCCAATTAAATTTTCTAATGTAAGCTTTGATTATTATTTCTTTTTAAAATAATTAGAGAATCTATTTTCTCTACTGAAAAACTTAATTCACTAGAAATTCCTTATTCCTTATTTAGTTAATTACTCGAAGAAATTAAACTTGTTTTTGTAACTTTTCCTCGTGAAAAAAAGATTTTTTCCAAATCACATACAGAAAAAATTCATGGTAAAAAAAACATATGTTAAAAGTGATTTCAAAATATCTTTATTAATGACAAAAATATTTTACAGGATCAGTCTGATACTCTCGTAGAAGAGATAATAGAAACGTTTATACTAGTATTGTTGACTCTTATTCATAAGAAACGATTATTAAATCCTAATTCCAAATTCACTTTTTTGTATGACGTACAATTGCCGGAATTCAGCAAGGTAATTCTAAATCTCTAATTATTTACGTTCTATATTTGGCAAAGAAAAAAATTCTACTCTAGAAAAGCTGTAGTGAAGCTTTTATTAAAAGATCACAGAATTTGGAGCTTATACAGATTTTGAAGAATTTTGTTAATTTCTTGTTCTATTCTATATTTCATCGTTTCAAAATATTCAGGAATTTTTATTTTCGATGTTACGATGTTAGTATACTCTACTCTAAACATTTATCATAAAATTTCTTGTAAAGTTAACGAAATCACATTTGCATCAAATTGCATGATGATAAAGCAAAACATGAGGGGTACAAAATATGTTTTGGGTACAAAATGTTATTTATTTGATTTGGATATTCGAATTTGTTAGAATGAGGAAGGATTATGACAGTCAGGTATAATTACAATTTTATACTTTGATCTCAACAGGAATACTCGGAAATGACTATGCATGTTGATTTTAAGAGAAGATCATTAAGTACTGGATTTTCTCATGTTGCACTTGTTAGAAATGGTAATATCTACACTTGGGGAAGTTCAGTGCAAGGTTGTTTAGGTACGTAGACCTTTGCGTACGTAGATTGTTTCATTACATATATAAAACATATCATTACATATTAGGTGTTGGAATTAATTCGTAGCGTTTTTTAATGAAAGAATGTTATTTATTTCACATGAGCATTAAAAAATACATTAATGAAAGTACTTCCCATCACTTGTAAAACGCTACGAATTAATTCCAACACCTAATATATAAATGCTGTAAAATATAAAATAAATATAATAGTACGCAGCATTTCAAAATACATGTAATGATATGCATATTTAAAAAAAAAAGAAATTTATATGGCCAATATAAACTAATATAAGATAAAGATATAAATGAATCTTTCGAATATAAAACTCATAAAATGTCATTTTCAATTATCTTCAATCTCTGAAGAGTGCGAGGAAACATGTTTTATAAAAAAAAATTTTTCTATATATAAGTATACCTAGAAAAATTTCTAAAAAATTTGGAAAAGAATTAGAATTATGATGAAAAGACAGAGGCAAGCAGCGAAAACGATTCAAAAATTATTTTCTTGAAGTAGTCAATCTCAAGTATTGAATCTTGTATTCTCTTAAATCAAAATGTATTAATTCTGTGAATTTATATAGATATCATATTGATTATACTTTTTCAATTTTATATATTAACTTTGTTACATTTTTCATAAAAGTTTTTATTCATGTATTGTGGAGATTGAAGATGATAGAAGATTGAAACATGTTCTTGCATTACGATCTTATTAAGCGGAACGCTTGTTGGCCACTTGGATTCCTTTTATTTGTTAGTCATGTTAAATTTCTTTATGATAATTTGCTAGTATATATTATTAACTATTATATAGGTACTGGCTCTAGCGTTTTGCGATATGGGACACCTCATGCCATATGCTTCTTCAAAAGTATGAAGATTGAAGTTTTTAGTGTATCTTGTGGGCATTGCCATACTCTGGCAGTTACTAACAATGGAATCTATGCTTGGGGAGCTAGTCAATTTGGTCAGTTAGGGCTTGGCAAGGTGTTGCAATGTTCAAGTCCGGAATTAGTTACTTCGTTGGCGCAAGAAATTATTGTTGATGCAGTAGCTGGACAGTATCATTCTGTAGCACTAACTGCAGATGGTAGAATATTCACATGGGGTTGGGGTGTTCACGGTCAACTGGGCCATGGCAATACCGATGAAAAAGCTATACCATCTTTGGTCAAAGCTCTACTTGGCATAGTCGTGTGTTGTATTAGCGCTGGATATGCGCACACTTTAGCACTATCAATAGATGGTGTTTTATATGCTTTCGGATGTAATATTCTTGGTCAATTAGGAACAGGTGATAATATCAAAAGTTCTGTCCCGATAAAAGTATCGTTACCCGATAGGATAACGCTTATAAGTACTGGATACTTTCATAATGTAAGTCAGTAAACACCTGTGTTTTATATATATTTTTTATGCATGATGTTATAATCATTAAAATTATTCGTTCCTTTTCGTAACAAATCTATATTTTTAACATCATAACAACAGATTTTATACATGTATTCTGTTCTATGTTTGTAGTTAGCTGTCAGTAATACGAACAAATTATATATATGGGGTGCGAGTCCTCAAGTTCTCAGATTGCAAGCACAAGCGCAAAAGAAGATTCGTATATCGGAGCAACAAGATGCTAATGAGAAAAGGAATAAGGCTCTGGGAGAATTGGAGAAAATACCAAGTGATGCTACAAATCTAAACGGAAAAATAAAAGAATTTTTGAATAAAAAAGATGGTGTACAAACTAAGTCTTCTCACACGGAAACTTCTGATATAGAAACGCAAAAGAAATTCGAGACTAAAAACGCACATTTGAAAGACTTCAACTTTGATTTGATCGAGGAGAGTCAAACACATTTAAAACCATGTATTGTTGACACAAGTTTAGTGAAAGGTCAAATTAATCAGGTTCGTAATATAAGGGAACTTGAAATTTATATGTTTGGTTTAGTAAATATGATAATTTATGTATTTATCTTTAAACTAAACGTGTAAAGAACATTATGTTCGTGACGTTAAGTAGAAAAGAATCGTGCATACTTTATGATGTAACTTGTGATCATTTGTGCAGATATCAGTTGGCTGTCACCATAATGCATTAATAACGAAAGATGGCTCTTTATATACATGGGGCCGTAATCTGGATGGTCAAATAGGTAACGGCACGCGACGAGAAGTATTAATTCCGACGCCTTTGTATTATAATTCAGCCTGTATTTTTGCACAAATACCTCCTAGACACAATGATTTTAAAAGAATACAAAATCAACGGGACTTGGACACTGACGCCAAATCGAATTATTCACTGGCAAATAATGGAAATGTGCCTGAGAACAATGGGAATATCAGTGATTCGTCAATATACGTAGAAAATGCTGACATAAATACAGAGAGAACCAATCCTGTAATTAATGCTGTTAGCGTTGCTTGTGGATATGATTATACAGTCACGATACAACCAGGTTACAAAGAAGCAAGATATACATATTCACTAATTAAATTATTTATCTTAATGCCAAGACACTTGTCACATAATTCTTTTTGAATCTCTCAAATTTAATCTAATTTAATCGAGTTATTAATTATTTGATATGATATTTCTATCTATTTAAAACACATAATTGGATATACATGTAATTATACATGTAATTGAACCTATTTATATCATAACCGCTCTCATTCTTTTTTTTTTCTCTTACACAATATACGATACATACATGATTTTTAATAAATCGGTTTTTGAAAAGAAACAAATGTTGCATTATAAAAATTACACAATTTCTTTAGGAGGTACGGTATTAGCTTGGGGCAATAACAGTAGAGCGCAATTGGGTCGCATT
>NW_011626762.1:1131691-1207559 GCF_000204515.1 Acromyrmex echinatior | reverse complement strand
CTGCGAAAGATGCACGAGATTCCGATGATAAACTCGTATTACTGAAATCATCGAAGCGAATAGTACGACTCCCTAATGCGTTGCACGTAGCTTTGGACGTTCCTAGTCAAGTACCTGGTATTTCTACGCCAGTGATATCTTATCGATCTAATGATGTGTTTTCTCTCGCTGGACTTGTCTGTCCTTTAAGCGTTATCGAAAAATCACCTGGGGAATTAACACTTCATTACGTTCTGGAATATTTCTACAATTTATATAACTCCGCCAATATTATGAAAAAGGTTAGTTGATTGCTTTATCTGATTATTAATAAGAAAAGTGCGGCAATTAGAAGAAGAAAAAAAAAGAAAACATCAATTTACTCAATCAATCATTATAGTCGAATTAATATCTTGCGTAAATTATGTTTCTTCTTTCGAAGAAAGATGTTTTAAATAAAAACAAATTTGTATCCATTTCTTTCACTGAGAAGAACACATCGTGAAATATAAAGTTCTTTTTTTTTGCAAAATAATATGCAACATAAATTTTGTAATCAAATATATTAAATTAAATATTTGAATTTCAGTTTAAAAAACAAAATATAATACAATTATTATTAAAACAACTGAGACAGATTTTTTTCTGTTGCAGTGTATCGAATTAGAGAATTATCAAGCTTGTTCTAAAATAGCAGTATTAGAAAATAATGTTTTGGCTGCTTTCACTTATCAGTTGAAGATGTTACATAAATTGAGTCTTCAGTCCAAAAATTATTCGGAAATGTCACATAAAACAACAGAATCCACAATTCAGATTAGTTCACAAAATCACGTAGATGTGATGAGAGATTCTATGTCGTCCCGAAATATCAAGAAAAATACTGAATTATTTAATACACAAGCGGAGAAGAATCTCATAGAATCCTTGGAAAACAGCGTTGCTCAAAGCTGGACGAAAATTTCCACAAGTAGATCATTGAATAATTTGCAAACACTAGCACAAGAATTAAATTCTTTCGATTGTCAAGGTGGTTTAGAAGAATTATACAAAACTCGAAAAAAGGACAATTCTTCGAACGTTAATGCAAATCACTCCAACATCGAATATAACTCTAACGAAGATGAACAGAAATGGATTAAGGATTTTATTTTTAATGAAAACGATTTGCTTTTGCAACATAAAAGCGTCACTTGTAATTCTGGGCAAAATACAACTCGATCGATCTACACGAAATCAATGTTAATTGTCAACGACAATCGGTGCGACCAAAATAAAGAGAAGACTATATTGTCAGACAAAATGTTCTCTCATTCTCAAAAGAATTACATAATTAACGAAACAATGAAAGCATTAAGATTTTATTTAAAAACTATCAATAATGAATCAAATACTGTGAAATGTGAAATATTGCAAAATGCAATTAGTTTTTGGATTGAGCACAAATTACCGATACAGTGTTTGGAGAATATTTTTCTCGAACATATACATATCATTTATTATCCTCTTGGACTATTACTTTTTTGGTAAACAACACCTTACTGTAATTTTTATATAGCCTTAAATAGCTTATTGTTATTATACTATCTTATGTTTGGAATGTGACATGTTTATTTAAAGATGCAGAGGGATTCTCCAAGACTCATAAAAAATTCGAATTATGTAGTTGTAATATTAAGCATCTTCCTGAAGTAGAGCCAGAAAATGTAAAATATGCAATTTATTATGTACTATAAAATTGTGATCTAACTTGCAAAAAAAGTATGGACAGTTTGGGAATCCCTAATGACATCAATTAAAATGAGATGAGACAAATCAATGACAAACATCTTCATATTTTTAATTCATTATCGTTTTCACAGTCAGGATGTGATAGAAAGATATTTAAATATAAGTAAGTACGGCGACGAAGAAAAGGACTGGTGCGCGAATAATTTATTCTCAATTAAATTCTGTCTTCAAGTATTATCATTGTTAATGCAACATATCGATGAAGGTTGTTAGCTTGATATTTTTTATCTTTCAAATTACTTTTGAAATATAATAGATTAGCATAACAATGAAATTGTTATATTTCAGATGACATTATGCCGGAATATATTAAAATTTTCTCTTCTTTAACGGCGGATAGTTACGGAACACCTTTAAACGGATATCCAGGTGCAAATGGAAATAATAATCCAGAAGAAATGATGGAAGGAACCGTCAATACAATACTTTCCGAAATGGAAAATTCCAAATTATTTGCACATGTCAAGGTAACATTTTTCTGAGATGGTCATCTGTGTGAGTGAGTGAATGAGTGAGAGAGAGAGAGAGAGAGAGCTTATTACAATAATTATATAATTGACATTCAATAGTTGATTTAATTTGCATCGTATTTTACTTAACTTTTTAACGTTAAATTAAAACAGGATTCGGATGCTGTAAATCACTTGCTTACAACGGAAGAAGATAATATGATATTTACTTGCGGACATCACTTTCCAATCTCTCAATACGAAGCAGACATTATCCCATCGTTGGAAACAGAATTACTAACATCTCCATCTTTGATTCTTCCATGTACATCGCAGTATTTAGGAAATATGTTATCTCGTACACCTGAACCAGAAATTCTGTGTCCTTTGTGTATAATTGGAGCGTTAAGAGCAACAACGACAAAGGATTACGATTAAAGGTATGTTAATCCTTTCAATGTGTTCACATATATCTAAATAAAGCCATTGAGCGTAATTACGTTCAAATATATTTGATAATAATAATTAATTACATAATATATAATTATAATATATATAGTTAAATAATATTATGATTAATAATTAGGACGGTTACTCGTGTTTAACGCTTCCTTCGTTTATTCCGCATACCTGTGCGGGCGCCCTTTCTCGCTCCAGAAACAATGCTCTGGAATTTTCCCGCGTTCTTCTTCTTCTTTCTGTAAAATGCGAATGTTCAATTTAATATATCAATAAATGGAAAATGTAAAAACATACAACAGATGAATTAAAATACTTATTATTGACCTTTTATTCAATATCGATCTTGTCAAGGGTACATATGCGTAGGGGTCTGGTTTACCCTTTTTCTTAATATCTCCCCTAGCTTTTATCGCACGATACTCGGAACCGGGTTCACCGTCTACTTTTCTCATTTTTAATGATCGATGAATACCTGAGCCTCCAGCTGAAATTAATGAGAAATGCAAAAAGTTGATACAAAATATTATTAGCTAGCGTAATCGTTCATCATTTATTACAATAATCATTATAAGGATATGTTTCCTGTTATCATTGTAATATTAATTGTAATTACCGACGTTATTATAGAAATCGCTTAGTTTAATTTCTCATATCACATTTGTCAAACATATCGTCTTAAAATTCTTACAGATTGTCTTTAAAGATTTTTATTTGTACAAAATAAAAAAAGTCACTTTTCTTTAATGAAAAAAATTTGTAAATTTACCTTGATATTTCGACGTTGACTGGCTCTTCAAGCTCATCACGTCCAGTGTACTCTCGCTACATTTACGTTTCTTGCCAGCAGTCTTTGTGGTCACTACCGAAACGTTATCCTCGACTACAGAAAATAGAAATATATATCTCTCGGTATATAAACTTTTTTCCATGTCTAAACAAAATAATTATTACAAAACATTTACTGTAATCGTCTTCTGAATCACTTTGTAGGAAAGAAGTCTTTTTCTTCTTCTTATTCCTTTCTTCTGTATCGCTATCCCTCTCATTATCATCCTTAATGATGAGACGACCATCGGGTGCAGTCGCAAAGCCACGATCCTTTGTTTTCCTTATTGGAATCTTTGGATTCGGTACACCTGGTTGTGTAGCTAAAGCGTACAAAACGAGATTGATTACAACAAGATATTAACATTAATTAGGAGTTTTAAAGTAAGTTTTATTCTTGATTTCTTTCTAGTTTTGTCTGTAGACAAAGGATATAGAGACAATGTATTGTATATTGAAATTCAAAATCAATCTCTTGATTGACAGAGATTAAAATTCTAAAAATTTGACTTCTTTCAAAGAAAAACGAATTCAGAGAAAAAAAAATTGAGTGACTAACTTGTGATGTTTCTAGCAGCTGCGGGATCTGCAAGATCGACTATATTATCTTCACTCTCCTGAATCCAAGCGTCTTTTCTTGGCGTTCTTTTTTTGTTCCTCTTCTTTTCTAGTTCGTTTTCCGTAACTTCAAACTCCTCATCGCTGTCAGCCAATATCTCTTCTACGCTTTTAGGTTTCCTCTTAGCGTCAAATTCCTCGTCGCTATTCCGTTCCTGTAGCTTCCTCGCTCTTTCGAGTTCTCGTTTTTTCTTCTTTGCATTCTCTATCTTGTTGATATTTTTCAGTCTCTTGTGCAGGATGACGTCCGAAGCTGGTACCATACTCGATATTGATCCTATGCCATACTTCCTTATCACTTTAGTAAAGATGTCTCGTACTTTTTGTCGAAAGTGACGCTTACAGTCTTCACTCATTCCCGACAAGGCGTTGACTATCCGTGACAATGTTGGTGCCATCACGATAGACGGCGTCACGTTGATGTATACCTTCACGTAGGACAACGCGGATTCGACTATCTCTCTCGTGGGACTCGTGAGAATCGTGCAAGCGTGTGCCAAGATCTCGCTGACGATGTCCGTACCCAGAGAGCTGTTATGATGGTAAGTGATGGAAGCGAGAGCAAGGAGACTAGCGCTAACGTACGCTTGTTCACCGCCCAAGCCTATCATTAACATATCCACATAGTCCTTGAAGTGTTCGGAATTATTGAGAAATTTTTCAGCAATTGTATTGAGCAGCTGATATGCCGCCTCGCGACACCTCTCATTGATATCTTTAACGCAGAGCACAGCTTCCGGCACGATGGCCTCAAGGAACTTGGTCTTTTCGAGCTGCGGATGTATTCTGACGAGATGCGTTAGACATCGTAGACGCGCTCCTCTGCTCGTCTTTATCACGCTGATTGCCGACAATATCAGCGTGTTTTGAATCTGACGTCGTTGTTGGTGCAGAAACTGTTTGCAAACTTCTCTTTCGCTACCGCATATCTCCTCAAGGAAACGATAAGCTTTCTTCTGCTCTTTCCGTTTGGTATCATCCTTCAGGATCGGCACGCACTTATCATAGTACTTGCTCAATCTGTCAACATCCGTATAGCCGATCAATGCTCTCATCAGATCGTAAACGCTCTCTCTGAAGAAGTCATCCGCACCGGGCTCTTCGAGCTTGCTTTGCGCACGATCGAACAGCTCGTTTGCTAAATCGCTGCTTACGATCGTCATATAAATCTTCATCGTGTCGAACGCGGCGAGACGCGCTCCTTCCTCGTCTGTGCCGTTTGGTTTTGTCGTATACAGGTTGAAAAGAATCGGTAGATAATTCTTGGCGAAGCGAGCGAGTTCAGCGATATCATCAGTATTGTCTTGTTCAGTGGTCGCTTTGCTAATCAGCTTTCTCAAAGCCGTCATCGCAGATGGTCTCAAATCTCTCCGATCGTTGATAGCTACACCTAACAACTTGGCGATAGATTTAAAGTTATCCTTTACGTCACTGGCGTCATTGCACAGACTCGGCAAAATTGACCAGATTTGCGTTACTAAGCACTCGTATATCTTCCTATCTGCGAGAGATCCTTTAGCTTTCTCCTCGCACCGCAGAGCAAGTGGCAGCAGGATATCCTTGAAGAAGCTGATGGTGCCACCAGTTATACAGTCTTTCAATAGCGGAATCATCCAACTCCGTTTGAGATTGATCGTGTTTTCGTCAATTCGAAGAGGGAGGATGTCCAACACTGCTCGAGGTCCCATAGCCCGGATCGCTGCTCCAATGGCATACTCCGCGTCACGGTTGTGCGCAAAATCGTGGGAATCTCGCAAATTTCCCAGGGTCTTGACAACGTTGTCGAGTTCCTGGAGCTTCAGCTTGCCGGTAACTTGGAAGAGCACGGCTATAAGATGAAGAACATGGCGCCAGGCTCCGATATACTGATAGCTCAGGGTCTTGTGCATTATCTCGACTACGCGCATCACAATGGGTTCGTACTTGCCGATTCGTTCCTCATTTTCGCAAAGAGGTGCTACGCACTCCTGCAGAATGATTTTGACAGTGTGTGATGCACCATTGACGATCTCCATCTTGTTCGATAGCAAGAGCTCAACACATCTGTTGAACATTTCTGGTATAACGTAGTAGAATGTTGAAAAGACGTCGGAAGAGATTCTTGACAAGGTCAGGTGTGTCACCAAATTGCAGTGAGCCTCCTGCATGACAGCCAACCACGCCAAAGTTGGCTGTGTGTCATTCACAGATGGTTGATAGTCATAAAGGGCTTTAATGATATTTGCATTTCGCGAGAAAGGTAATGTTGCTTCCGACGGCCTCATGACAAATAATCCATGCAAGGTTTGCAAGCAGCACGACGTTATCAGTACATTGTTCAAAGTCATGATCTCCAGCAGACGTTCACAGATGGTCTTTACACGCGATTCTGGTAGTTGATGCGTTATATCCTTCAACAATGTAAGAATATGCAGTATAGTGGTTACCTCTAGCGACGATCCTTGTTTGCAATCGTTGAGTTGCTTGAGACAGTGCTTCGCGACTTTTTCCGCAGCCGGATGATGAGTCGGTGGTTTCTCGCTCTTCATTATGTCACTATCCTTCAAAATGGCACATATTCCATGTTGGGCAGACTTGCGTATCTTCGGCTTGGCGTGAGTGATAAATGACAACATAGCGTCCAGTACTTGCATTGTCGAGGAATTCACCCAAACTGCAGCCTCCTGCGCTCTCAACAATACTGAAAGACAACCTATGCAATGTCGCAGAATGAGATGGTTCTCACTATCGACATATCGTTGTAGAATCTGAAGAAGAGCCTGACTTGTCGGGCCAAATTGCAAATTTAGGACGTTTTTGGGTACCGTTCTCAGACACATTCCGAGTAGAGACAGAGTGGCTGCTACAGAGGTGTCATCCTCCACCACTTCTAAAGTGCTCATTAATGCAGCAAAGTACTCTGTCGAGCTTTCATTACCATCGTTCTGCTTGATAATTTCGGTGACAGTTGCCAGCACTGCCAGCATCTCCTTGTGTACGATTGAATTCGATTGAAAATGACTGAGGAACTTGTCAAACGAAAGGTTGGAACAATTGCTGTAATTAGTGGCGAACGTGTCGTATGTATTAGCCGTCTCATATACGGTACTTTCCTCGAGCTGATCCTCGTCTATGTCGAGCTTGGCGAATTGCGGCTGAATACCCTGGATAGCATCGTGCTTCCATAGATCCTCCTTCGTGATGCCTGGCGTGCCGGAAAAATTCTTGAAAAACATACCAGTCGCTTGCTCGCGATGTTTCATGGTAACTGGGTTGGAACTCGAACTCTGGCCTTTCGCCCATCGCTTCGCCTTCTTTCTACTTGCCAAACGAGGCGCTAACTTGCCCATCTCTTCTTTCTATCCTGCTTTTCGTTCTTTCACTTGGATCTGTTTCTAACTTTTCAAATTTGCGAAGAGACTATCCACGTGCAGTCAAACAAATCGCTACCTAACCTATCAGTGTCACACGTGCTCCACTTGCGCATAGCCGCAATCCGCATAAACATGAACGTATTACTTCAAGAGATCTGTTTCTGTTTCTGCACTAGACACAGTATATACAGTAGCGCAACTCTCTACTTTAGTGTTCCCCAAAATGGAGTACGCACGCGCGAAATAAGTAAGTTACCTAGTAGCGCCATCTGAATTTCTTTCTCAATTGCTCTTTATTTTTCCACGCTCTCTCTCTCTCTCTCTCTAGATCATTTGTACATCAAAGTATATATATATATTGGGTGGATCCATATATTCGTTCGGTTTTTGAAGGTAAAATGAAACAAGTTTTTTCATACAAAGAATGAATTTTAATCAATGATATGATTCTCCATTTTTGCACTACTAACAAAAACCGAACGAATATATGGATCCACCCAATATATATATATAAAATCTAAATGTAATAAAACTAAAATAGATTTATAATTGTAATGCATTGCAAAATAAAAAAATACCAAAATAAGAAAATATAAAATTATATGAATGTTGTATAAATATTATACTGTAAAAATATTTTAATTAACGACTGCAGCATAAATGCTTGTTTTCCTAGATCATTTGCGTTTTAGTAAATTATTGGAATTGCATCACATAAATTTCTAACTAAACGCAGATTTCTAACTAAAACGAAAGCAATCCAGCAATACGGGCAATTGGCCAGTGCCTAGAACTTTTCACTGTTTTACCAATGAGAATATTTTATTTTAATTAGCCAATTGTGCGCTGTCAGAACTCTCCCACGAAATATTACGATGCGAATGAATAAGTCTATAATAGGTGTTTTAAGCCTTAAGAAATTGACCAACTACAATCAAATGCGAGGAGAATAATTGATTGTGATTCGTCCATTCCTTATGGCTTAAGGCTTAAAAATCTATTGTAGATCCGGAGTAACAATTGTAAAACTGCTTTTCCTGCAGCCATTTAAAATTTATTAAAAAATTGTCATATATTTATCTTTAATCTTTCACACACATAAACTCATACACGAAGCATGCATCGTTGAGATAAAAATCTATTATAAAGAATATTACAGAATATTTAAATGTGCATATTTTTCATATAATATAAGAACATAATCTTGTAATAATAAAGGCTTTATTTGAAGCATTCATATATAGAGCATACACAACAATCAGATACACTCTCTCTATTCTTCTTCCGTCATTTCATTGTTCTCGCTTCGCTTTGGCTTAGGACGCAGCTTTGCCTCCGGATACTTTTCAGTCAGAAAACTATGCAACGCTCCGTATTCTGCCATTAATTTTATCCTCGTTTCATCAAAGTTCCTGAATCGTTCCAATTTTACCAATTTTGTTTTGTATAATGGATGTTTAGTATAAAATGGAGGATATTTCTTTTTTTGCAATCTTATTTTGCCATCCAAAACGTATTGAGTAAAATCGAGAATCTCATACGACTTCACTTCTTCTGGCTTTCTGACTTTCGATGGCGAAGCGATTACTTCTGGATAATTTCCGTTTTCTGATTTAAACTCAACTAAGTGCAATCGTTTTTCGTCTGCTAGTTGTTGATACGATTTCTGTAAAAAAAATTTCTTCTGTTGATTGTTGGATTAATTTAAGGTAAAATACAATGACTTTTTGACAAATGGCTTTTCGCTCATTATGCGTTTTGTAACGCATAATTGTAGTGAAAAATCAATAAACTCCATTTAAAATTAACAATGTGTAAGTAAAGGATTAAGTTGTGTCATATGTACACGTTTGTACATTTTCATCTGATTAAATAAATTTGAAATTCATCATTAATTATTCATAATTTAAAGATTATGAAAAAGTTTTTAAATATAGAAATAATCTGCTATTTGAGATTGACAACTTTTGATATATCTATCTAACAAATTAAAGAGACAATGCGCTAGATGATATATTATATTTAAAAAAAAAGTGCCCCTTTACTCTACCCCCTCCCCTCTCAGTATCTCTTTATATAAACAGCGTTATAAAAAGCGTATATAAAGGAGATTCTTCAGAAGAGCAGCTCATTATCAGCATACTCTTCACTCTGATAAAATGAGCGGCAAGATTCATGAAACATTGGTACTATGGATCACAATAATCTGCAAACTCTCTAACATCATTGAATCAAGAACTTTGACCCTATGAAATACATACCTGTTGCAATAAACCAATAAAGAAAGCTTTTATAATATGCTGTAAATTTATAGAACCTTCTACTTTGGCATACATATCTTTTATACCAATCGCTTCGCAACATGCTTTTATCGCACGATGGCAGACAAGTCCATATCCTTCGTGCATTTTCTTTACATATATCTTTGTTTTTCCAAATTGTGTAGCAAAATCATGTAATACTGAAACAAAGTCACACATAACGTGACATTAGAAAGAAAGAACAAGTGAAATAGAACAATTTTACATAATCATATTATTTTTTACCAGTATGCTCTTTGCATCTAGAAATATACATTAATCTTTGACTCGCCCTATGCTTAGCTGTTTTTATTGCTGCTTTCTGTACAGGTGCTTTCGCTAGTGCAAATCCAGCCACACCATTTCCATTTCCTGTTATGACAAATATACTAATTCTACTCTTGCGCCCTAAGTTACCAGTCATATGACTTATTAGTTTGCTTTCCAGTATCCAAGTATCAAAGCCATCAAAGGTATCTGAAAAAGAACAGAATGTATCATTTATGTAATCTTACTATCACTAGAATTAGGTGTGCGTGTGTGTGCGTGCGTGTGTGTGTGTGTGTGTGTGTGTGTGTGTGTGTGTGTATCAAGAAAGTTGATAAGAGTATTATATATGTATATACAGGATGAATATTAATAGTTAAAATCATATATATATTATATATATATATATCTTGTAATTTAATCATATACAGTTATTACATTAATATAATTGTATATGTAGGATAATTATATGTGGTTAATATAGTGAATAATAATAACAAGAACCTTCTCCGATAGGATCTGGTGGTCCAACCTTTCTGCCACCAATATGAGCACTTGTCCAACCACGTTCCAAAGGTGACAATTTTATCTTTTTTGATACTGCTGAATGCTGTAGCTTGGCGAACTTTTCTCTTTCAGGATCAACAGGTAGCTTTTGCTGTTGTAAGAGTTCTTTACCTCTAAATACAGGAGTATTGAGACCAGGGAATTGCATTGAAATTTTTCCTACTCCAATAATCTGACCCTTATTTAAATCTCTCTTTTTTATTAAGCCTTTCGCTCTACCTCTACGTTTTCCTGCATTACTGACAGTTGTCACTCCCTTCCATAATTCATCCGCAGATTCTGTGAGAGAAGAGCGTGAGAAGAGAAAACATTACAAGCATATTTTTCTAAAATATTACGCTCACCAAAACTTTACTCACTATTTATAAAAAACGTCGTACTCCTTGTACTATGTACCAAAGGGATGTACGTCTTTAACAGATGTGAGTGTATGTAATCAGTAAATAAATTATGTATATCTGTGAAAAGATGTTATAGTGAATAATAGTAAATAAATTGAGCTGATAAATTAATTTGAATGGGATATATGTAAAAAAAATACATATTTCGTTCATATTTCGTACCGTTGTTCACAAATGAAACGTTTCTTGGCGAATTTTTCGCAAGTCCATAAACACGTAACAAACACGTTCGAATCATTTTCAATTTTTATTAATTTACATTGATTCTCGTTCTTGGACTTACTCGACATCGGTCGATAATAAAACCAAAGAAAAGTCTGAGAGGGGCCACCTAGTGTTTTTCTCTGCTGACCGCGTAGCCAATGAATCAAATATTGAAAAATTCATCTCCTAGTTATCCCTATAAAACCAATTCTCCTATTAGAATCGAATGTATTCCAAAACTCATCAAAACTGTTTCGCAGTTAGGACACAGAGACATTTCCACCGAGGGTTTAAACCGAATCAGGGGGCGATTCAAGATTGTATCTTCAAATAAGATGAAAATTATAAAAGTGAGCGAATTTACTAGAATACTAATAATTGTTTGTACTAATGTTGACCAATGAAAAATTATTGTTCAACATCTAGTAAATTTGCTCACTTTTGTAATTTTCATCTTGTTTGAAGATATCAATAGAATCCCAGAATGTAAGAATCAACCAACTACAGTCGCATTCCCCTGTCGTTCGACTGTAACAGGAAAATATTCGACTGTAGTTGGTTGATTCTTACATTCTGATTCGGTTTAAATCTTCGGTGGAAACTAGGCCAATGTTACACTGTTACCTGTGTTGTTGGAAAACATCCCAAATTTCGGTAAGCTTCAAATTCTCTTTCATCGAAAGTATGCGACCTATATTGTGATATTTTATGACACCTATATTTTGTGGCGCGTATTAATTTGTAAATATAAATAAATAGATCACAAGCACAACTGTTATACTACATATTTTATTACGCGATAGAAATGGATCTAGATACAGCTTACATTGGTAATTGCATTTATTCCATCTGAGACAATTTTGCATATGTATGCTTATTGTTTGTTATTTAGAAAAGTATATGGATATCATTTGTACGCGAGTATCTTTGCTTGTTTGCATATGAATATTCTTTTTTTATACAATTTAATCAAAGTATATTATATCTTTCTCCTCTCCACACACGCACACACATACACGCATAAGAAGATATAAACACAGTATAATAAATTAATATTGTATATAACCTACATTAAAAAAAAATATATATATATATATATATATAGAAAGAGAGAGAGAGAGAGAGAAATATTCTAATTGTAAGAGATTAAAACAAATTAGAAAGTTCACTCAATTTTGATTTGAATATCTTTAAATTTGTTGCTAGAACCATTGATTCATGATTGGATGGAACATCTTCAGCAAACTATGAGAAAACAGGAGCAAGAGCAGATTGTTAATGCAACCGATTTTGCCATGCCATTCATAGGTAGGTAATGAGAGAATAAATATTATGTGTCGCGTGCAGTGGATTAAGAGATATTGAAAGATATTTGGAAAACTTGTTAAAATACCACTTTATTGCTTTATTTTAAATTATATTATAATCAATACAGCGATTCCAGCATCTACTATGACAGCTGCTTTCAAGATAGCGGAATACTTGGAGTTAGAACCAAATGTCAAGTATATGGCTATTGAACTGTACGATAGATTCATGTGTAAACACTTTTGGGAGCTTTTTAAGACTGAGTTTGCAAATGATCCATCTGAAGCATCATGGTTTAAAATTTGCAAAAAAATTTCTAATCAAACGAAATTAAATCTAATGTCATGTTTTCAATTGGCGTGCAAAATGGATTCTCATTCCAATATCTTAGGAATACCGCAGGTACATTGAAAGATGATACTTTGTGAAGAATTTAAGCATCATGACAAATCTTAACAAATAAAATTTGCTTTGTTAGATTCTTAATATTCTATATCTGATTGACAAAGAGTCTGAATATACGCGAAATATGATTTCCTTTTCGGAAATTAAAGTTTTCAAAACAGTAGGATTTACAATGCCCCTTTATACACCATTGCATTGTATCGAAATTCTTCTGGCAGCGACAGGTCTCGGAGAAACGCCAAATACGTTTAACATTTCGATAGATTTATTGGATTTGGCTTATCTAAAGGTTTAGACATTATCTAATTTATTTCTTCATACAATTAACAATTTATACAATACATATTTCACTAAGTTGTACACATTTCCAGCATGACAGATTGTATTCACAATTTCATTCATATTACATGCACAAAGATACTGTAAATACAGAATATGTAGCTCGGAAAATGATATCATTGAAATCAAACGTACTTTACCTAAGTGCAGCAATAGTATATTGCACAACGTTTTTTCTATGTTTGGATACAAATGCTTTGGGAGAGCAAATTATTGTAGCAAAATTGGCAGAATTATCAGATACAACCGATATTGATATTTCCAATATGGCCAATATGTTGCTCTCAATAGCAACACAAGAGTAATGTAATAGACTGCATATTAAACAATTTTACATATGCACGCATGTGTGTATTGTACTATATAAATACACATTATACAGATATGTATTGTGTAAATACTTTATAAACAAAATTAAATTAATTCTTATTAATATCGCATGCAATTATATGTACATTTTTATTTATTTATTTAGATCATTTATGTACATTGTGTGTGTGTGTTTGTTTATGTGTAAAATAGACATTTAAATTACAAATGTATCGCTCTAAAATATTTATATCGCATAGTGAATTTACATGCGATGTAAATTTACGAGAATTGATACAAATTTGTGATAATTAACATATAAATATTGGATATAATATATTATTAAATAATTCATGATTTTTTATTATATAAATCTTATTGCCGCAAAATTACATTATTTTTTCTAATTCAAAAAAGAAGAAAAATCAATCAATACCGACCGTACATGAAAGATAACTGACGTTTCTATTGATAGGTGGCCGCGATATCATTGACCCCAGCACCAGTCAATAGTTAGGTTAGGTTAGGCTCCTTTCTCTTCACAATTGCTCCAAGTTGCTCTCGTTTTGTTTCACCCCTTTCACCGTGCGCGCGTGCTCGACATTCACTACATTCATCACCACTACGCATCACTACTATTTTACTATCTTTCCCAAAAAACCAACAGTCTTGTCCATCGACAATTGTTTGACTTTGTTCGCTTCATTCATCGCGGCTTCAACTATATATAAAAGATTTGCGCTGCATTCTGCATTAAATACAAAAGAAATTCAATATTTCTCACATTATTCTAATGACGACCTTTTTTGATATTTGAAAAAAATAAATTTCAAGGACTTTATTTGTAAAATTTTTTTTGCGTTGTGCCAGGGCTGAAAATCAAAAGGAAATCGTTTATAAACTCTTGTTCTCGCTCACACATGTGTGTGACATTTACAACTAGTGACAGCCGTTTCGTGTAGTTTCAAGATGGAGAGAAAACAATGTCGTGACTACTGTTCTCGCACAATGGGGTTGTAAACACAGCCTGGGTCGTCGGTGATTCTGTTAGTTTTACAACGAAAACAGAAAAGTGTAATGGCGAAATCTGTGCTAAGTTCGGACACGCTGCCAAAGGCCGGTCGTGTAAACGAAGGTGAGACTTTTGTATTTCTTTCTTCAACACTTGCTTTTCTTGTAAGATATGAAATTCTCTGTAAGCTTGATTCTTTATCTTACGCATACGCAGTCTTTCCTTCTTTTCATATTTAGATATATATGTATATATGTAATTCAAGCGTAGAAAACGCAACAAAAAATAAAGTGAAAGATTCTGGAGCAAACATGTCTCACACCATATAATTAGTCATGATTAGTCATAATTGCATTGGTATTTATAATGTGAACTTGTACTCATGTAATTTTGCAGTATGTCGTGAATGGTTGGTACATGAAGATGGGGCATTGGCTTATCGGCTTCAAGATGAAGAAAGTATGTAAAAATTTTATGCTTATATGTTTGTCGTATAGATGTACGTATGTATGTCCTTAGCAATGTTAGATTAGATTCATTCAAGAACATTCCAATCAATGCTGATTGAATTTCCTATCTTAAGAAGAATGAATATATAGTTTTCTTCATTAATTTAAATTATAAAATTTATCCAAAAAATATTCTCATCTCTATTCTTATTATATTGATTTTATAAATTATTTGAGCCTTAGTTTTATTAATTTTAATCCAAAAAACTTGGTATTATGTAAAAAAGGAAAAAAAGGAAATTTAATTAAAATAAACCTAAACAGCTGAAGGAAGTCTCAAAATTTTTATGTTGAGAGAGAGAGAGAGAGAGAGAGAGAGAGAGAGAAAACATAGAATGTATTAAAGAGAAAGAAAAGATATAAATGTAAACGAATATACTTTTGTTGAAAATAAAAAATGGATAAGTTAATACTTTATATAAGATGTAGATACTGGAAGGAAGATTAAGTGCTTTGAGTATAAGATATTTGTATCTGTTATCAATATCTATAGTAAAAGGTTTTAACATATGATTCTTTATTATGATTTATAGTTAAGGAACATTATACCGGCAACAAAACGCGTAATGCACAGGTGAGAGAAGATGTGCCACGAGCCAAAGTTGAACAGGAATTGGAAGCGCTAAAATATCAAACTTATATTCAACAGCAGTTAGTAATATTTACATTTCTCTATAAAGATAGAGATTTTTTTATATCGTTGTTTATTTGTTTTGTTTTATTTTACAAAGGGAAGAGAGAGATGAGCTTGTCGCAAGGCAGATTGCACTTTCTTTGGAGCGAGAAGAGAAGCAAAAAGAGCGCGAATTGCAAGAAATGATGAGATTACAGTTAAGATTGGGAGATGAAGCTATGCAGCAAGAGTTTGAAAGACGTATGCAAGAAGAAAAAGATGAGGTAATCACAATATCTTGTGGTTAATAAAATTCTTGAAAATATTATATAGTCGTATTTAAGAAAAGAAAGAAATAATTGTTTGTTAGCATAAAAATATAAACTTTGTTGTATGATAGGAATTAGCAAAAAAGCTACAAAAAGAAGAAGAAAATCACGACGATCCGGAAGATGAGCAATTTATGTTGGATCAAAAATTAGCGATGGAGGCGCAAGATGCTGAGTTGGCACGAATGCTTCAGGATAAGGAGCGTGCAAAGGCTCGTAAAGCGCGAGAAAGGGCGAAACAGAAGAAGCTAGAGCGGGAGCGTCTGCAACAACAGCAACAACAGGCAGATGAACAGGATCTCACGGAACGACCTCAAAGACCAGACAGACTGGACTTGAAGACCCTGTCAAACAAGAATCGAACTCGTTATCCTGCCAATTATTCTCATTATTCGGATCCTGAGGAAATCCATACGTTAGACAGCCCCGACAATGTGCAAGAAGTGGCAAATGTCGCAACCATTATTGATCCTACTTACAGTGTGCATAGAGGTACTTTTTCGAGCAGCTCGAGCAGCACAATAAGCCCCACTTATGTTTTACCGACGCCACCACAAGAGCTAATGGCAGATGATATACCATGTTACATGCCGATTCAAGGTCAGCGACGAAATCAGGCTCAATCACCGTCTAACATACAAGAGGAGAAGCACAAGCGGCGAGTTAAAGATGGGTGTAAGCATCAGTAAGAAATATAAAGCTGAGAGAGATTAATATTTTTTATACAAATTTTTTTTTATTGCCATCAAACGATGACATAAATTAACAAGCAGTATTCATTTCTAAGATCTATCCATAAAGAGATGCAATTTTGTTACATATTAAGCAATATTGATAATACATTTATTTTATACATATAGTATATATATTTACTTTCGCAAAATGTGTGTACCAATTTTAAGATTTTACGATTATTTTTCTTTGTATCGATAGGATATATTGCCATATATTATATGATAATGTAAATCAATATACTGCCATACATTACACAAAGTTTAATGTGCCTTTTAAAGGGCATTTAAAAAAATCTAAGAGCCTTAACAATTAACGAATTATTCAGCAATAATTATAATTGCTAATATTCGAATGAACAGATTGTAGCGTCCTCAATTTTCGTTTTACATTTTTTGATAACTGTGTCTCTGATAGAATTGTATATGAAGCAAGAATGGAAAATAACGCGTTACTTGTCATCCCTGTTGTAAAATATATAGACACTAGTATAAATATTTTTTTAACATTAATATGCTTCTCATTGTTTAAACTTTTGACATTTTTAGTATAAATAGAATAAAAATAAAAGAATATCTTAGACAATCAGAAAATAATATATTTTTCAACTTTATGCATTGATATAAGACGAGAAAGTCGTGCAACAGTGTACAAATATTGATCAAATATGAATTTATCATAAAATGTTAATTCAATTGTAATTCAAATATAAATGGATCAAGTATACAGAATAATTTTTTAAATGCATAATTAGGTTATGACAAAAGATTGAGAAATTATAAAGTTTTGCTTTAAATTAAATTATTCTGTATTATTTAAATGATTATGTTTAAGAGAATCTCACGTTTTCATTACATTCAATTGGCTCTTACAAAATGACTGATACGTTTCCGATATGCATATCATTCAACGCTACAAAGTTTGTCTATAACATGTTTAATTTACTAATAAATCGACTATTTAAAGTTTTTTCTACAGTTAAGGTAGAACGTAAAGAACGACAACACTGCCAAAGAATAACACTTTAATACAGGCCTTTAAAAAAAGTGTTGATAAAGAAAGGGCATACACATTACGTATTTATAAGGATCTAGATTGAAAGAGTTTTATGTATTGCAATATTTTTCGAATTTTGGAATATGATATATGATAACAAGCTTCAAAACTACTGAAGTATATAGTTATAACGTGTTGAAGGGAAATGTTAAAGAGAGAACGCATAATTGTTACTACATACAGTTGTTACATTTTCCCTTCAAAAAATAAAGAAAAAAAATCTTAAAATTACTTGTAATTTCAAAATAACACATTTATAAAACGTTTAGAATTTATTTATTATTAATTCTCTAGCATTATAAAGGATATATATAGACTTATTGTATATGTGTACAATGTATTACTTACTAACTTATGTAAGAACTGTGTTCAGAAGAATAAGAATTTCTATTGATAGCTTTTCAAGCAATATTCCATTAGAATATATGAATTTTTTTGTAATACTTTTTTCATAATGATTATATTATTTGTGGTGAATTCTCTTGTTTACTATCATATGTATATATATATATATATATATATATATATATACATACATATGCATATACATATATGTATATATATATATATGTGTGTGTGTGTGTGTGTGTGTGTGTGTGAGTTTCTTTTACATTTATTGTATCGATACAACTATACATAAGTATATTAATAAATTATTTACAAAGATATGATACATTGCTTTCTTGCCGAAAATATTATAGGAGCATGTACTATATTATATATGCAAAATGTGTAGCAAAAAATCCTGTGCTACAAAATGAACATCTAGAAACATCAACAATAAAAAAACTGATACTACCGATAATAAATATCTTTAAAAAATGTACATATAGATGGAATGAATACTATCGTGATCAAAGAATATTGTATGTACGCACGCATAATATGAAAACATCTGTACATTTTTCAATGATAATTTACCATTAGAATACATTATTTAACATAACACTCATTGTAATCGTATCACCGTACACTTGCCGGCTCGCGCGTGCATCGCACAAAAATAACATGATATATTTTACATTGAAGGAAAAACATAACTTTTTTTATGCAATTGGAAACATATATAATGTAATTTGATTCACTTATGCGGGTTTATTAATCTTTGATAAAAACAATCTTAGAATTTCTACATATTGTTGAAAAAAAAAGGTATTTCTCAACATCACATTAGCATATATTCCAAATATCATGTTGGAATAGTCAATCACCTCCCATCATAACTTAAAATATATTCCAATCAAAAAAAGAAAACGAGATATTTTACCTGATCGTCATTCAAAACAAATTGAGTTGTTTGCAAAAAGATAAGATTATTCAAGTTCTTGATCTTGTTTCTCTTTGATTTTTGCAAACAATTGAACTTGTCTGTCCCCGCTGGAATTTCAATTAGACAAAGCAATTGTTTTTTTCATTTTCTAACTAGGATATGCTGGGACAAGTTAAATCTTTCGATCTTTGTTTATTAGCATTCATAATTATTTATCATATCAGAGAGATTATTTTGTACTATATTTTTGCCAGAATATAGACGCTAAAACTGGTCAACAATTTCTATGTTAACGTTTCCTAATATTTCTTTTGTTTCACACGCACCGTGTTTATAAATATTAAAAGTTAATGCTTTGAGTAATCGACTGTTTTAATTGACAGAAGCATAGGTAAAAAAAAAACATGTTGCGATGATAAAAGAAATATGTGAAAGGAATTTACAAATATTGAAAGACTTACAAATCTAAAATGTGCGTGATAGAACTCTTGGGAAATTCCAGTTTTAATCTGTTGTATTTTTGGATCTTTTAGATACAACAAATCTTGTTCGAAATCGCGATCCGAAAGAATTTTTAACTAAACGAACGCCAGATTTGATGTTGTGAGATTGCCGGATAGCGGGTCGTTGTTTTCCTTCTTGATAAGGACTCGGTATGAACGATCTCATTTTTCTGTAAAAAATAAACATAAGATATAAATTAAAAGACTTCCATCTTTTTTCTCTAATAAGAAGAGACGAAATAGAGACAAATGAAGTTTTTAAAAAGTGATAAAACACATAGCGATGAGGA
The DNA here is from genome assembly GCF_000204515.1 of Acromyrmex echinatior. Next base: position 1,187,668 of record NW_011626762.1, on the reverse strand, counting down.
TAATTATATCGAATTAATGAATAACAACCTACATACGATGTTGTTTTGAAGAAATGTTTTTATTAGATCTGGTTTGAGGCGGTGAGAACACATAATTCGGGACCTCTCCAATGTCTGTAAATAGAAGAGTATGATCTCGTCAAACCGCTATTTAAAATCTGCTATTCAACAAGTGAATGGAATTATACACACGTCCCAAATTAGATAGAAATCGACTATAAGAAGCGAATTGTGTAAAAAAATGGTAAAAATACAATCTACGGAAAGAAAAGGAAATTTAAAGGATAATTTACACAAAAATCTCTGAAAGCAATTCTTCAAAAGAGATATTGATAAAAAATTCCGTTTATTATTGCACAGAGCGTTCCTTGCAACATAAGACTATTCACTTGGTAAGCGGCCTAATTTTTCAAATTACCTTTCTCCAATGGCACATCATCCGTTTTCTCCGGCAACGAGAACGAAAACAGATTGCTGAACTCTTGACTTACACTGATCTTGCGCGGTCTACCTCGTCTCGACTTCACGGTATTCGTTTTCGTCTCTTTGATCATCGTGACTGATGCCGTTTTTCTTTTAGGCGCTGGAGTATCTTGCGCGATTTCAATATCTGTTTTTTCATCTCCTTCCACTAGCTCTTCCGCTATCGGTGATACCACTATGATACTTGTGTCAACATTTCTGACCCTTCTTTTCATATCTGTGTGTGTCACATCTGCGCTGGACGCTCTCTTCTCTCTGGCATTACTTTGCACAGCCTTCTTTCTAGTAGATCTCGTCTCTCTTATTGACGGACTTAAAATTTCTTCCAATTCCTCTGGCACAGAGAGTACCGACGCGCTTCGAACGCGCGCATTTGTCGTTAGTCTACCGACAATCTCTTCTGTATCTCTCGCGGCGGAATTCCTGGATTTCTTTGACTCTTCCGGGGGCTCAGCAACCTCCGGAATGATTTCTTTAATAATACTACTGGACCTACGTCGCAGTGATCCTATAGGCGTCTTCATCTCTTTAGGTACTGAACTGCCACGTTTTCGGGTCGTTTTAATGTCTGGTTCTTTCGAACACTCCTTATCCCTCATGGATGATCTCAATGATCTGTTTATCGTTGCACCATCGGTATCGGACGATACCGAAGATTTCCTCGTGCGTCGCAAAGACTTCTTGTTCGCGTTCTCGCCTTCTTCGTCGTCACTCGCCAGTTTTACAAGCGATGTCGCACTTCCTGACTTTGTGAAACTCCTCTCTCGCAGAGAAGGGGTGTCTGCCTGTAATTCTTTTCTCGCGGAAGAAGCAAGTCTTGTGCTTCTCCTTACTGGTAGTTCATCCTTGACGCTTTCGGAGTCGCTATCCTTTGTATTGGGCTGCGGCATTTCCTTCGTTACAGACGTACATCTGCGGCCTCTCCTCGTTGATGGTTGCGCGTCGGAGTTTCCTGATTCACAATTCTCATCCAAGCTCATTAATATGTCCTTCGCAAGAGAATTCGCTCTTCGACCACGTAATTTTCCCGAGGGAGAATCCATCCTTATTTCCTTCGCTGCTGAATTTGCTCTCCTCGAACGCGACGATATTTCGAAATCTGTTTTTTGCGACGAATGATCTGTTGAAAAATTTAAAGAGTCCTTCATCGTTGAACTTGATCTTCGTAAACGGGTGACTTTCTCCGGCTCTACTTGCCGTGCCGAGATATCTTTTACCACCGAACCTGCTCTACGTGATCTAGTCATACGTACAGATGAAATATCCGTGATCTCAGTTTGATTCTTCTTACTTTTCGAGAAACTTTGATCACCTGACAGTTTCTCCTCAGTCATGTCTTCAACCTTCTCTTTAGCCATCTCCTCGGATACTTCGATTGTACTATCGTCTACTTTATACAATTTTACATAGCTCGAAAAAGTTTTATCGGATTTGTCATGGATATCGATGTTGGATCGCTGTCGGGACAATGAAGCCTCATCGAGACCTTCCTTTGGAACGCTTTTGCTCCTACGCTCTGATTTGCGGTTCTTCTCATTGGATTCACTGTTCTTCTCCATTTCGACATTCTGCGTGACATAGGAGCTTTGTAAATTAGAATATCTACCGTTTTTCGCTTTTGACTCTTCAGTTTCTCTAGCATTGGAATCAGACTCATCGTCTGTAATATTCGACATGTCGTATAATATATGTTCTGAAGGAATAATTGACATCAAATGTGTTTCTTTTTTATTATCCATTTCATCAGGTACTACCGGTGTAACAGCTCTGCTATTCGCAGATTCGTCATCAGTCAAATCAACGTCACCCATTATTTGCACCGATTCTTGCAAACCGTTAGATTTCGTCATACTGCATTCTTCCGTTTTATATCCTGGATTCCGAATCTGACGGGACAAACAAGAAGCAGGAACTTGATGACTATCCAAGTGCATCTGCGCATCTTCCAAACTCTCGAACGTCTCCTCGTGCTCGTCACTATCCTCGTCGTTTCGCAATGTAAATAGTTCCTCGTCAGATTCATCCGAAACGATCGGACTCGATTCCGCGACCTTTTCAGATTCGAAGAGTATAGGCAACTCGTAATTTTGTAAACTCGGATTAGCCTCCCTCGCGATCCTTCCATTATTGTATTTGTTCTGTCGATTATTGCTTTCTACGACCTTATCTAAACTATCTTCTTGTTTTGCGAAATCAATTGTTTCACTTCCATCACAACCAAATTGTTCAACATGATGCACAGATTTTTTAGATTCGTTTAGCACGTTAACATCTTCCTTTATCTCGTACAAGTTATTCACGTCATCTATTTCCGTGGCTCGTTCGTCGTCAATAGATGTCTGAGAAACTGTAATCCTCGTTAGTGGAGTAGACGTAACGGTAAATTTGTCGTCACCATCTCTTTCGTTGAACGGTGTCCATTGCGGATTAGTAAGTCCTGATCTCTTTGTAAGATAGCTAATATCGGCGACGCTGCTGTCAGAGGATAATACAGTGGTCGAGTAAATGGAGGTCGGTAATAACGAGCTGCGATTTCTCGGTGTACTTGAGATAAACGATTGTTCATTTATCTTTTCGGAAGTCCTCGAGATCGCTGCGGACAAGTTTACGGACGAGCCACTTGCTTTACCCGTGCAAAATTCCTGTGGCACTTCTACGGACGATTGTAAGGCACTTCTTCTGAGACTGGGTCGCGGACGAGCGTAGCAATGAATCTTACCAGACGTACTGCTATTGTCACTCAAAATCGCGCTTTCATAATATTCTGGCTTGTTACTCGCGTTTGGACTGAAGAACGTATCATTATTCGCTTCGTTCGAACTAAGGGGAACATCAGTCTCAATATCGTCTTGTTCTTTTTCCTTCTGTCTTCTCTCCTCTTTTTCGTCCTCTTTCTCATACATCAAAGTTTTCTTGGATTGATTAATGTTAAATCGTATTTGTCTACTAACTTTTCTTTCTTTTTCAGACAATCTATCGGTAGTTTCCTTTGCTTGGGACATTACAGTAGGAGACGTCGAGCTTCTTACAAGTTGTCTAATTTTCAAAATTGATTGCGGTGTCTCTAGAACACGATCCTTGTTCATGGAGACATTAGGTTTACGCTTTACCAGAGGCGTCTCGAAAGTCTCCATCAATCTTGATTCTTCCGAAACTCGTTTGCTCGGCGAGATATTCTTGTCTGTTAGTTTCCGGCGTTTAATGTCATTTGGTACATCATCTGCATCATCTTCTTCGTAGATCTGATCAACTGTGCGTTTGCCGCGACTCTTATGCGTTAACGTTGGAAATAACACACAGTTCATGTTTACGCCGTGACTGTTGAGTCTCAATGACGTGCAAGGCGCACTGACAAATGGAATCTGAGATTTCTCTCCTCGTAGATAGGTCTCTCTGGCCTTTGTAATCACAGTTTCATATATATTCCGCAACTTATCGTGGCTTTTACAATGTGACATCGGTCTGGAATAGCGTGTCTTTAGATCTGCGTCCGAATTCGATGTGGTCGCGTTCATAGAGAATCGTTTCGTGATATCGGGCAAGGTCATTTCGTACGCGCTGAGCATAATGAACGACGTGGACTGCACATCTTTGACCACGTTCGGTTGGTACTGCCGGATCGGATAGCCGCCAATTACTTCCGTGTAACGACATCGTTGTAGATAGTACAACAGTCGTAAATCTTCCATCTTATTCTCTTCGAGAAATTTGACAAATACTTCCTCCTCCTCGGAATCTAAAACTAAATGCAGAACTTCATCGAGCTTATTGTATGTTCTACACGCTCGAAAGAAGCTGGTTAGTAATTGTTCGTAGTGACAGGGTGGTCGACGATGGAAAGCGGATTGTACCAGGCCATGTTCCACTGAAAGGCTCATGGCCATACCTTGTTCCTCTATGGAAGACAAGGGTGGTTTCCTCACGCGAAGATACAAGAGCGCCAGTTTGTGTTGATTATTACGCACCAAAGTACGCAATATGAATCTATGATGCCAATCCTTGATATCAGAATCGCAAACTAATTGACCGGTCATTGTATCAAGAAATTCTTGATAATTTTCGTGATCGAGTAGCCAGAATGCCTGAGTGAGCTTGATGAGACTGGGGCTCATCATGAATGCGGACGGATATTTGATCAGCTGTTTCACCGCGGGATACGACCGCTGCAGCAGCATAGCTAGGTCCATCAGGAGGTAAATTGTAATCTGATGTCTGCAATTGATCTCATTTACTTCTGTCTGATGACAATCGGTTAAATAAGATCGTAGTAGAGATTGCAGCGATGGCGGTGGATAGCAGCCATGCATGGCGATGCCACCCTCTCTTTCCCATTGTTCTTTCAACATGGAACACTCACGCGTTATCAGCTCATCAATAAATAAATCTTCCTCGTTTTCGCCATTACTGCCATTGTTTTTTAACAATTGTGCTCGTTTCTCTTTATAAAGCACCGAAAGCTTCGCATAAGGATAAGGCACTCTTAGCGCTAAGGAGATAGGTAGCGTACTCTTCTCCTCTTCTCCTTCTTCTTGCTCCGCTGTCTCTGCCGCCGTTACTGCTTGCTTCTCCTCTTCTAAATCTTGCATTTCGGGCAACAGACCCACGTCGTAGAACCAAAGGAGTACTTGAAAATATAAGGACACGCGTTTCAACATCCTTCGTTGCTTCATCAAGTCAACCGCCATGGATGGCAATTTAGCCACTACATTGGACAAACATTCCAATTGCTGCGAACAAAACCGCAAAGTTTTCACGTCAGTTTCACCAATGCTGCTGCCTGATTGATCGAACAAAGGAATACAGAGTCGATCCGCGATCATTTTTATCGTAGAAGCTCTCTGAATGCCCCACTTGAGGAAAGTAGGATACAAGTAAGAGGCACTACCATCTGACCACTCTATTGCGCATTTTATTAGAAAACTGGACCATCGCTGCTCCAAGCAGAGGGACAACAACATCTCTCGTTGTGCATTCTGATCGCTGGCAAATGAGAATTCTGAATTGAACGGCATTAACCCAACAGAAAGACATCTATGAAACGTTTCAAACGGTTGTATCAATACGATAGGACCCGTCATAGCTATTTCACGTAATAAATCGGTCTGAATACCACGAGTCATCCAGAACGTCAATTTCATTGAGTTCAACTCCACCCATTCGAGTGACAAGGAATTGGGATAGAACAATTCCTCCGATGAACTCGGACCACTGCTGGAGAATTCTTGCAAACTGTGTGGGATATATGCGAAATTTATGACCTGAGTGTCTTCCTCGTTTTGTACATCCGATCGTATACGATACGTTGCCAATATACTATTTGGATTCTGACACTCGCTAATAGTGTGCGGCATTTGCTCTTTGTACCATTGATTTAAGTCAAACAGAAATACTCTGTCGTTAGTTGCGATAAGCAGTAAGTTATCCTCGCCTCTTCTAGTGGCCGAGTCGGTCTGTTCTGGATTGGATTCTCTCTCAACAGTGCACAAATTGATAACCTTGTCTCCTTCGTTCAATTCCGATTCAAACTTCAAATTGGGATCATCTTCTAAATTAAAGTACAAATTTATCTCTCTGTCACAGTATTTCCTTTCAAATAGCATGGCGTACATTCGCAATATTGGTGGTGCTTTTGACAATTCGTCCTGATACACTACCCACAAATAATAAAAAGGTCTAGGATCGTCTGTGGGTTCCAACAAAGCCAAATGCGTGACTGTCATATTCTCGTCGATGGGTGTACTAATCCATCCTATGGAACCATCATTTTGCCAAATTATCACTCTGCCTAAACAGCCGGAGATTAAACAGCCAATCTTTGTAGAACTAACGATTGCTGTGGTCAAAGTTTCGCCGAGCAAAGGAGATGCTTCGAAATCTTCTCTGTTAAAACCAATGTGCTTTTCTATACCTAAGAATATATTAAATTTCAAGTAATTACTGATATAATATTAATCAAAAATTTGTATGTAAGAGATGCATGTGTATGTGTTTATAGAAGGCAGTATACTAATCTGTCCTCTACTTCATATTTTTTATTTAATATAGTATCAACATGTGGACAAATATTAACTTGATAATGATCGTTTATTATTAGCACTTACGGTTGTTGAGCAAATTGTAAGCTGCATGTTTTTCTCGAATGGATTGACGTCTATCAATAATTTGTTTCACCGATGGAAAATGTATCTCTGCCGGTGACGTTTCATCCATAATAATAGATAAATCATCCATATCCCATACAGTTCTCCGAAGATCAATCATGATATGTTGAAGATTACGCAAAGCTACACAGGCCATTCCATCCATTTCATTTAATACGTTATCAGGTCTTTTATCATTGAATTCCTCCCATTCGGCACCACCCGCCACAACACATACTTGTTCTATCCCACATGGCATCTATAAAACACCATGTAAAATACAAAAAAAAAATCTTTAATTACAATCTTTAATACTAATTCAAAACGAATCTGATTTAAAAGATAATACTTACACGAATAGCCCTCAAAACACGGGATGTAGTACAGTCAAATATACATAATAAACCAGAAGAATCTCTCAGTCTGCTCGCACAATTATCTATTCCAACCAGCAGTAATGGAAATTCTCCAGGTTGAATAGGAAATTGGGAAACTGATGTTACAACACCACGAAACATCCAACTGCTGACGGTCTCTCCTATTTTTACATTAAAAACTACCAAGTGGCAACCATAACTCAGCCATGCGTATGTTGCATTATGCAGAAATCCTCCACGGTAATCATTAACGTTGTCGTACTCTTGAAAATTCGCAGACTGACCATACTCTAAATTTCTTAACCAATTTGACACAGGAAATTGAAGATTCACGATCCTGCGAATCTACACGAGAGAATTATCGAGAAAATTATTGAAATGTAAAAACAATAAACTCTTCGTTTATATATCATCCATTGTTTTATATTTTCGACATAATTCGAATCAAAGTAGAAAAATATCAATTGAGAACGTTAAAAATCACGATAGGTTATATCAATAATTGAAATATCTTTATGTTGTAATGTGTTACCTCGCAGTTGACTTCCTCTAGCTCCTTCATTTCTCAGGCCAGCTACCGAAATATCATCAGTGAAAGTCGCATTTAAAAATCGTTTTTACAAGGCTCGCAATAAGGTTAGGTTATGTTGGCGCCAAACCTCACGTTTGTTCTCGTAATCACCCGGGAGACATATACATACATAAGAGATGAAATTGCACGGTGCAATGGAAAGTGACTTATCGGAAGAATACAATGACGGCGTAATTTGGAATCGTATTACGTACGAAAATGATATTATCTATCATTCATTTTCCTGCTCTCTCTTCCTCCGTCTAACGACAATGCGAAAAGGATAGACAATACATAGATGGCGTGTACAGTCATGAATAATTAAAACTCTAGATATTACCAAAATAACATAATCTTTCTATCAAGCCGAAATGCCGACATTTTCCTATTGGCTATTTTGATCGCCATTTTCGATCTAATTATTTGTAGTCCAATAAGTGCTTAGGCCGATATTTATAGTCAAATCTTATATTTAAGACTGTCTTAAGTATAGTCTTAAAAAGTCCAAAAGTCCAATGAACCAATCAGAGGGCTGTATTAGCCTCTTAAGACATTATTTAAGACAGTCTTGAAATAAGAATGGACTATACCACTCATAGTCGGTTTTTCTTATTTTAAGATCGTCTTGAGTAATGTCTTAAGTAATCTTTATGCAAACTTTTGTAACAAACTTTGGTCAAGGAAAACTTATAAAATGTAAACTTTAAATTTCAAAACTTTTCTATTTCTCTACGATTAAAATGATATGAATTGTACAATTTAAAAAAAAGGACTCTTTAAAAAATCATGTAAAACAATATTTTAAAAAATGAATTGAATTTACAAACATGTTCTTCAAGAACATATATATTACATCCACTTTTCAGGATTATTTGTTAAGTTTTGGACTTCTTGTCTAAACAGATGCACTTATTATGAGCTAATGTTTTCCATTTAAAAAAAGCATATTCTTTGTTCATTAGTTTACCATGGAAAAATAAAAAAGTTCTAAGATTTAAAATTAAAATTAAAATTTTCCTTTTGATTAAGTTTTTTGCGATTTAATATAATTTGTTTCTGAATTATAGATTTTGCAAAAATAATCCATTTTGTAATATTTATTTTAAAACGACATAATTTTAACAAAAAATTAAATGTTTGTAAAAAAATATTTAAAATAGATATGGATTTGCTAGAAAAGGAATGATCTTAAAAACTCATATAAATTTTTGTATCAGGCAACGGCTTCCTTCGAGCAGCACAATAGTTAAAAAAATTTGTTTTCCTATTTTTCAAAGGATTCTTCAACTTTCGCCATTTTGTAAAACATTTTTTGTAATTCAATTTTGATTTTCTTGGTTGTCAAAAAAAGTTCAAGCTTTAATTTGAGCTATTGTTCATCTCAATGTTTTTTTTTGCTGAGTCATCACTATTAAAAAATGTTAAGAAATTGTACTAAAATTTGCCTTGGCCGTTTCTTTAGATATAAAGTGTGTATATATACATTATATGTATAATAATAGTTTATAGCCAGTATTCATAGTCAGAGCTTATATTCAAGACCGTCTTAAGTATAGTCTTAAGTACGGTTTTAAGAAGTCACAAATCAATCAGAGGGCTGCATTCGTGACACCTCAAGGCTTAACTTAAGGTTTAAATTTAAGATGATCTTGAATATAAAAACTGACTATGAATACCGATCAAAGAGTAAGGCTATGCATCGAAAATTGAGATTAAAGATTAAAGATTGAAATTTCACCAATGAGGACAAAGAAGTTTTGACTCTTTTTGTTCTGATTGGTCAAACTTTAATCTTTCAATCTTCAATCTCATCCTTCAATGTCTGATTTTGGCCTAAACTGAATCGAGATTAAAGTTAATCTTCGTTGGTGGAAACGGGCCTTAATGTCAACTATAAAACCCAAGACACAATACGAGAGAATAGCGATAACGGTAGGAATAACATGATTTCAACCTATCAGAAACTGTGTATTTCGATATATCCGATTTCTAATAGGCTGAAATCGTGTTATTTCTATCGCTATCGCTATTCCTTCGCATTGTCTTGGGCTTAAGTCGACTATAAGCCGACAATCATCTGATCTTATTTTAATAGTAATTATCAGCTAAATATCGACTTTGAAAATTGACTTAAGTCGATGAAAAATATCAACTACAAGTCGACAATCAGGCGTGCTGCGTATGCATCCTCGATAATTTCTTTATTTTCCATTACTATCTTTATATGTATGTAATATCAATCTACGCAATGGAGGCGAGGGGAAGGGGGAAATAGAGATATTTTTTCAAAAAACATAAAATTTCTCTTTTTGTAGATTACTGACATACATTTAATATACATTCTGATTTTAAAAAGGGTATATTTTTCAAACAAATAATATTTTGATGCTTCAATTAATCTATCGAATGTTAAGTTCAACTCACGTACACACTGCGAATAATTATGATTCGAATAATCCCATCTTGTTTTTCGATTAAATAATTTAGGCTGTCTCTTTTCTCAGTAGTTATATTTTCGAGACATAATTATTAAATTGCTTGTATCTGAATTCTCGATTCAATTGTAACAATTATAAAAGCACGAACGTAAGAATCGTAAGAGTCGTGTTATATAAGAGAAACTTAAATCATTCACGCGTTTCGAGCTAGTACAAGTGAATAAAGAATTGAGTGTAATATTTTTATTTTATCGCTCCGTTTCCAATTTACAGATCGGTTATCAAATATGTAATGCGTCATACGAAGCATTCTGATAACCCGAGATCTGTAAGTGGGGATCATTGGATTTATAGATCTTGTTGAAATTTATCTCATTTATTTAATGTGAAATTCAACGTTGATGTTCCATTGATGTTCATCTGACCGCGACTCACAATGGCAACGTCAAAGAGTTTAATTAACTTGTTAGACGATGCGGTGTTCGAGACTCTATCCGGATTATCCTATACATATCCGCAATTAGAACATCATGCATCGCACAGAGTTGTACTGTCACCAGATGTACGTATACATATAAAAATACGTTTCTATAATGCTATTGCTTCATTACAATTAAAGGATGACAGATAAATTTATAAAGCAATTTTATTCTTTGTCATTCTTCGTCTTATAAAAATAATAGAAAGTTCTCTCTCTCTTTATCCCTCTCTTTTTCTCTCTTAATTTTTTATTTCTTTAAAGAAATAAATTTTTTATTATAATATATTTGCTCGTACAAATTTAATTAAAAAGTTTAAATTATTTATAAGGGAGAGTATCGACGAAAAGTAAAAATTGTGTATTAAATAATATTTCAAATTTTCCAAGTTTGACGACTAGTGATTTGATTCGAAAGTTTTTACACTATTATTTTAATACCGTTAATGTACTCTCATTTAAATTAATATATATCACTGGATCAAAAAATCGTTCGCACGACCTCTCTCTCTCTCTCTCTCTCTCTCTCTCTCTCTGTTATAAATAATATATTTCTGTAATAAAATTCTAAATACAATTTATGTATCTCTACACATATATATTCAGCATAGGGATCGTAAAGATAAAGTGGCCTTGATTTGCGGTGGTGGTAGTGGACACGAACCATTTGCTGCAGGTAAAAAACATTATGTATATATATATATATATATATATATATTGCGTTTTCTTGAATTAAGTTAAACATTTCAATCAATGTAAATCTCGTTTGTCTTATTTACGTGAAAATAAATAAAATCTTCTTTCTAAAGTATTATAAAATAAAAAATATTGTGAATAATATTTCACTTGTATAATTTGTGTGTTATTATATTAGAGATATTTAGATACATAGTCATAAATAAAAGTTTTCAGAAGAAAATTTTCATGTATGCAAATATTTTGCTGAATGTCTTTTTAGGATTTGTTGGCAGTGGTATGTTGACAGCTTCCGTAGCAGGATCCATTTTTACAGCACCGCCGTCTATTCATATCACATATGCTCTTCAGTGTATTGCAGAAAATAATAAAGGTCTTTTTACTTTAAAAAACTTATTATTAAATAGTATTTTTTAAATCACACGTACATTAATATCTTCTTTTAGATGGTATTGTGGTCGTGGTACCTAATTACACAGGGGATCGTCTAAATTTTGGCATAGCAATTGAGAAGACTCGGCAAGCGGGAGTTGCGGTAAAATGAAAAATCTTCCATTTTTTACCCGCAAACAATGATATAAATTAAATGTTTTAAAATTATCGATCTATTTGAAAATTATACATATAATATCTTAATAAAATCAGGTGGAGGAGGTAATCGTTGATGATGACTGCAGTATTCCCGTAAACGAACAGAGCGTCGCTGGTAAGCGCGGACTGGTCGGCATGTTGTTCGTTATCAAAATTGCGGGTGCTTTCGCCGAAAAGGGTTTTCCCCTGTGTGAAGTAGCAGAAATTGCACGACGCGTTTCACAAAACACCGCGACTTACGGAATCGGATTATCCGCATGCGCAATACCAGGTATGAGACAATCAAGGCTCATAAGTTACCATTACGTTCAAGTCGCGCCATAGTTATGATAATTACGTATATGTGCTAAGCTTGCATGGCCAAGCGCTTCTATAATGAGGCTGTTCCTCCATCCGATGGACGGATAGAGAGATGGATCAGAATCTAGACAACAGACTGTGTTTAACAAAAAAAGCAGCTTTGCAACTGTTGTAAAATTCGTGAATATGATTGATTTATACATTTAGATCTAAAGTGAGGAACTAAGGACAAAACTAATCATATTAAAGAATTTTACAACAGTTGCAAAACTGCTTTTTCTGTTGAACGTAGCCATTCTTTGTTTATTCCTTTATTATCGTTGCCTAGTCACTTTTTTCCGAATACTTGATATATGAGGTAATCTATTAGGGATGCATCAGATCGTAAAATTATCAGACTGGACCGATGTCGTATTCTTTTCGGATATCCGGTTGGATATTTGGAATCTTAACAAGGATATTCTTAACAATAAGGATCCTTTATTATATTAAAAAAAAATATTATATTTGAGTACATTCAATTTACATTTAAATTTATAGTTTAAAAGCTTAAATTATTTATCCCGAGAATGTCAAGAAAATTTGATGTGTTTGGTGTATTACGTATATATATTTAATATTTGGAGCGAATTCTCTTCAGACGAATTTTAACAAGTTTTTGTCAAGAGAAAAATCAGTTTTATACTGCCGCGGTTAAAGAATATGCCGTATCTGCGATACTTTGCGGCTTACAATTAGAATTATTATTTAGAATAACTCTACATGGATATGCTTAATCTGACAATGAGAATATTAAATGCAGGTCAAGGTCTCATGTTCGAGCTTGCACAGGACGAGATAGAATGTGGAATGGGTGTGCACGGAGAAGCGGGATACGAGAGAATTAAGCTCAGGACCGCATCTGAACTGGTGATGCTAATGCTAAAGCGCATTTGTGAAGTCTTATCTTTGTCCACTAATGACTCGGTCGCGGTTATAGTCAACAATTTCGGTGCTTTAAGTCAATTGGAACAAGGAATAATCGTCTATGAGGTTGTAAATCAGCTTCGTAAGTACTTATTTACTGTTTTTTCTTCTTTTTATATATATGAACATAAATCATAATATGAGCCGCTTACATACAATATGATATATAAATCAATCATATATCCGTTTCTTTCATCTTCAAGAAAAAAATTATATAAATTTGAAGATTTTCCAATCTCCATATCGGTTACTTACTGAATCTATTGACAGCTATTAGACGTATCTTAAGATTACCAGATTTTTTTTTTATTAAATCGAAAAGTAGTAGTGTGGCAAGTCCTTGCATGCAAGAGATCGTACCAATCGAACTTCAGTTTGTTGTATGATAAAAAGAATAAAATTATGAGAAAAAGCACCCTAAGTCTCCAATCATTTATTATACTCCCACATTCTATCTTGTTTACGTTTCCCTGGTGACTATTTTTTGACTTCACTCTGAGCTTTGCCCTCCCGGCCATGTAAATCATTCCATCGATGCGAACAATGTTCTCGTAACGTAAGAAATCGCAATTTGCATTTATCTTTCAGTTATCTTATTCGGAAACAGGTTTCAAATTTTTTGAAATAAATACATAAAACTATATATTGGGTCATTTAAAAAGTATCCGCGGTTTTTTCATTCAAAAATTGAACAAAAAACCGCGGATATTTTTTAAATGACCTAATATATATGTATATTATTTTATTTTACTTAATAATATTATAGATAAACCAGAATTTAATATTAAAAATGTTTTCAATGTTTGCCATTTTTTAAATTATTATTAATAGCACATAAAAATCCAGGAACCTCGAAAAAAAATATTTTATACATAATTATATAAAATTATATAAAATTATATATCATAAAATTATACAATAATATATTATAAAATATATTCATTTTACAATTATATAAAATTATATATAATATAATTTTAGGTAATTTTATATAATTATATATAAAATATTTTTTCTCGGATTGCACCCGGAGAATCTGGTAACTTTAGTCTATTATTAATGGCTCTTCTTGTTTTTGCGTAAAATAATTAACAAGTAATTTCTTCCTCTCAATTTGCCATTTTTAATTTATCTCATTATACTACATTTATCATGGTTTTATGTTGATTTTTCTTAATGCAGAAAAGACAGGCATACAGCCTGTTCGCGTCTACTCAGGTGTCTTAATGACATCCTTAAATAGCGTTGGGATACATATAAGTTTGTTAAAATTGACCGAAAATCATGGGGACGTATTCGTCGATTGTCTTGATGAAAAAACGACAGCACCGTGTTGGCCAGGCTGCACCTACAGCATTTCTTCGACTTCAACTCCATTGAGTACTCCATTGAAAGATGCGAAAAAAGAAAAAGTGGAGAAAATAGGAATATTGTTAAATGTGACTGATCAGCGCCTGATTAAATTGTGTTTAAAAAACGCTTGTATAGCTATTATCGAGAAAGAGGCGTATCTTAACGGGTTAGATCGTGGTTGCGGAGACGGAGATTGCGGATCGACATTGAAACGATTTGCCAACGGTACGCGTATATGAATTACAATATACCTATATGTCTCTTAATATTCAACAAGACTTTACTAATTCTCCCTTTTTCTTTACATTCTATAGGTATTTTAAATAATTTGGAAAATTTATCTTTGTCGCATCCAGCAGCGTTATTATTGGAAATAGCGAACATCGCGGAAGAATGCATGGGCGGAACTTCTGGAGCTCTATATTGTTTATTTTTTACAACTGGCGCGAAAATGTTGGCGTCATTCAGGCAGGAGAAGGATATGCGAAACGTTTGGTTTTGCGCATTCCGCAGCGGATTAAATTGTTTAGAGAAATATGGAAGAGCGAAAGTTGGCGACAGGACTATGGTTTGCACATATATATATATATACATTATTAAAATATATTATTAGTGTATATTATTATTAATGATACTATGATAAATGAATAGAAAATTTTTTTATAGTATTAAAACTTGTATAACCATGTTATTATTTGTTGCAAAAAAATTAAACTTATTGTGAAATAGACATAGGACTTGTATTAAAAATGTAAGAAAATTTTCAATTAATATTTTTGCCAATCAATATTTTTAGATCGACACAATGTATGCGACGTATACGACGTATGAAAAATTGTTAAAGGAGTGTCCTAGTGATTTTTACGAGAAAATAACCGCAGCAGCATGGGAAGGATGCTATTCTACGAGAAATATGAAACCAAAGTGAGTAGATATGAATGCTGTGATAAGACAATCTGTGTACTTTAACGTTTAAGATACAATACATTTGCCCTACAACTTTTATGTAAAACATTTTTCCAACAAACCAATACTTTCTGGGATAATTAGCCGTTCCGGAATTTTTGACACGCATTGTGTGTGTGTGTGTGTGTGTGTGTGTGTGTGTGTATGTGTGTGTGTAAAATACATATATATTTTGAAAAAATTAGAGAAATCTAATTTGAAACTATATAAATTTTCGTAAAATATTTTTAATTTAGTCACTTTTTCGTGCTAAACTTTTTGTAAGTATTAATGTAATATGATTCATTTGTTTACAGAGCGGGACGAGCTAGTTATATAAAACAAGCTCAGTATTTAACAGAAATGGATGCTGGAGCTTATGCCGCAGCAATATGGATTGCAGCTATTGTACAAACAATTACGCATTTCAAAAAATAACATAGCTTCCTTTTTTTTTTGACAACTGTATTTTAAGATCATTATTGTAAACAAAAGATATAAAATTTAATAATAAATAACAAGTTTATTAGAAAAATAGAATAAGGGATTTAATTATATTAACTATTTTCTTCTACAAAATATTTAAATAAAAATATAGTTGTGCGTTTATATATTTATAAATAGAATAAAAGTACATTTCTTAAAATACATTCCTGGCGAATACATAAATATTTTATAGCGTAGAGATTAAACTTAATATAAAATAACTTAGGTTGCAGTATTGTTTGGCAGTATTTTATTAATCGGATTATAGTTTCTTTGCACCGATTATTTATCAAATATTGATAGACTAAGTTTAATTTGACTTTACACGATAATATAGAATAAATAAATAATATTATTTGTATATGTGTTTCACAAGATTATCCAAAGAGATTAGTCACAAAGTTGTTAAATCCGTTACTGATAGAAGAGAAGATACCGTTGTTGGCGTCAGCCGCGGTATTAATTCCTGATTGAGGTCGATAATGTAACGTATGGTCGCGATGTGGGTAAGGTCTCCCACCGATGTTTCCGTTATATAAAACAGACCCATTTTCGTCGTTGTATTGTCTCTGTTTCAAATATAATAAATTTTAATATATATGTTAAGAGTAATCAAAACATATAAAATATCGAATGTAGCAATAGATTTTTTTTGGACTATTTTGTATAGCTAATCCTCCTCCCTTTTTTTTAACATAACAAATAAAAAGTATGTATATATATATATATTTAACTAAATTAATAAAAAATAATTAATCAAAATACACAAACAAAAATGTAGATCTTTTAATTGATAGCATTACTTACTTTTACCGAGTAAAGGGTAACATTGAGAAGCGTTGGATGTTCTTTGATTACTATAAATTCAACTTCACGAGGTACATAACCGTTCGAAAATACCTAATAAAAACATGACATCCTCAGTGAGAAATGATATTGGAATCGACATTGAATCGACATCGATTTCATTGTCATTTCTCACTGGATCAGATTTAACATGATATAACGTGAGTAAATACTTAAATAGCACAGTGTCTTATTTTATAAGTTTCTTATTTTATCATAATTTTGGCATTCTAGTAACGTAAAACAATATAATAAAAGAATGGTTGTATCCAACAGGTTATTACCATTACATTTCGTAACGTACCTCTAACTTGTAAACACCAGGCAAAAGAATTCTCCAAAATTCACCATATTTCGTTGTTGAGAAACTAACATCTCGTGATTTCACTTTAACGGAAGCCCTTTCGATAGGATTACCATTTTCATCGATAACAAAACCATGAACACCTCTGTGAGCTTCTGCCAGAAATTTGATTAAAGACTAAAAAAATAATAAAAGAATAATAAATGTATATTATTATTTTTATAAAGAAGAATAGAACACGTATTTGAATGAAAAATAGAGACTCTGAAAAATAGCGGTGTCTATATAATTTTCACTGTGTTGGTTTAATATTAACACCAATATGATGTGGATTTAACACCAGGGTTTTAAATTCATATGATTGATATAAACATCAGAGGTTTGAAATCTACTCCATGTTGTTGATAATATTAATATCAGCAGTAAGAATTGTAGACACTGCATGGGTGTTAAATCCACATTAGAAGTGTCGTTAAATTCACACCGATATTTTTTAGAGTGTATGCAGACCAAAAATCAGATATCGAATCTGTGTTATTCTTTTTTCTCTCTTTCTCTCTCATTAAGCCGTATACATATATGATCTTTATTTTCTATCTCACTCCACAAAAGCCACTCACCACTCGATTTTCCGTCCAGTAATGTGGTAGATCCGCGGCTGGTGGATATTTGCAGCAAGAAAGTTCCAAGGTGATCTCCATACAGCCGTTCCACACGTAGTTGAAATCTTGCATTCCACCGGTAAGTGGATACCATTCGGCGCCATTAGTAATTCCACGTTTAAATGCGGGCTGAGACGGAGAGCAGGGTAATCCCTGATGCATAGATCCATGATTTCGAGAATACGTCAATGATAAATGTTGAAATACGTCGTCATCCGGCGAGACGCTCGGCGTCGATGTGAAACTCTGAAACACTATTCTCTCTATATCATACTGTTACGGCATACTGTTATTAAACGTTATTTAAACGTTGGACTATATATCTAAGATCTACAGATAGAAAATACGAAGATGATTTGTGTAATCTGCAAGTTATCTCAGTCTACAAGACATTCTTTTTAAATCTTTGGCTCTGATTTCTCAATGAAAATGTTTATAACTTTATCGCCTTTTTCCTTTTATCTTTCTTTCTTTTTCTCTTTTTTTTTGTTCAGAGAAAAATTGTACAAGATATGTGTTTCATGCCATGTCTAATTGTGCATTCAAATATTTCATTTTCATACGTTCATTAATACAGTTAAAAAGCAGTTATTTTCTTAACATAATTTTCGTAAGAAACCGTAAACTTCATCATTTATATTCTTTTCAATATTACATTTAAATCAATCAAAAGTAACTTCGTACTTTTGAAATGTTTCTAACGTTTTGCAAGTAAATGATAAAAGTAAATAAAGTCGCTTATACTAATAATAAAAGATAATCATATACATATTGCACAATACCTGCACATAATGGCGCCGATCGACATATTCCTGATGGCATGAAAGTTTACATAATATATCATAATAATTTCAGAGCCGTATACAGCTATAGTCATAGCTGTCTATAATCTGTCTGTTAATTGCAATTGTTTAATACAAATGGAACAAATTTGAAATCGAGCCAGTCGAAACGCTGGAAGGACTGCATCCAAAAAATAGTAATGCTGTTCTTTCCTTTTCTTGTTTTTGTTTTTGTTCGTTCTTTTTTTTTTCAGAATCACATCTCGTAAAGAGGACGATCGTGATACGACAGAGCAGAGTGTGTTACGACTCCGTGTGATTTCGTGGCTCGGAGTCAGATCGAGGACGATCGAGCGAGCCACGCTGCCCGCTTTTTAACGATTTTAGCTCCGCGTGCGAAACGGTAACTGAACCAAGGTGATTTAACTTACGCGAATTTGGGGTATTGTCGAAGGGATAACTGGCCACGAGCGCACCACCGTGCAGACTGCCCGAAAGCACGAACTGAATCTTCGAGACCCATTCTTTAACGGCTTCGGTCTCCGGCTGGCTCTTTTTATTGTTTTGCTTAAAATAGTCCGGGAAATTACGGTTTAGGTCAAAGCCGCGCGCGTTATACCTGTATAATCATACATCGAATCGTAAAAATGAGAATTAGAAGCTAATTAATTTGTTTTGCGCAAAGCGATTAAAAGACGGATTATATCGCAAAGCGTATTTAGACGCTTCAAGATATATTTCCTTTAGCAAAAACAGAAGTATTTAACGACGTATTTGTCGGTGTTCCTGACGATTATTCATTTAAGTATTTTATTCGGTCTATGGCTACTTTGTGAAACATTAAGCGCAAACCTTTCAATTTTACGTTTAAATCGAAAGAAAGTCCCTTTGAAAGGAATCTCAAAAAAGACTGTGTCTCAATGTGTTCAACATTAGACAATTAGGTTTGAACTAAAAATTTCAACGTTGATTAGTGCAACCTGACCTGATTGGAAAAATAGAAATGATCAAAAAATAAATATAAATAAATATAAATCCTTTATATCAATAATCTAACCTGCCTTGACCACCATCACAACGTCCCTCTTTAGAGACTTCGAAGCCGTCAGGGTTCATTGACGGCAAAATATGAATTCTTGTATTGTCCAATAACCATGTAATATATTCGTCTGATCCGTACGATGTCACGAGAAACTAGAAGGAAAAAAAGAAAAAAGGAATACATTTGTAAGAAACATCCCAAATTACATGTAATGTATATGTTATAATTTCCCATTCAACAATATAACTGTAATATGACACGTGTTATATTACGTATGTTATATTACAGTTATATTGCTGAATAGAAAATTACAACTAACATGTAACTTGGTGTTTGTTGGGATATGTGCGCCATTTTTTGAACGTAAATGAATCATTAATATTAATATTATTATTCACATTGGTTTAACGATCATCAGTTAATATCAATATTAATTTATAATTATGAACTATTGTCATTTGGAATTATTTGACTAGATAAAATCTCTTATCCGAATAAATCTTTTTTTCAAGTGATGTATAGGTGAGTTAAAATTGTAAAAATGTAACATACGCGCATGTGTTATTCATCATATTGCGAATAAAATGACGTGGAAATTTCAATGCTTGACATAATTACGTACATGAATAAGATGTAGCATTAATTCACGTCCCACAGCTTCATTTCCATGTATGTTAGCGATATACTTTACATCAGGTTTTCCGATCATGTGCTCGTAAGGTGAGGAGGAAACGACCATTACCCACAAATCTCGACCTATCGCATGAGCAACGCTTGATTACAACATATATATTTCAAAGGTAACAATATTAAAATTTTCGAGACGACAAATTAAAAAAATACAAATAAATAATAAACGGGTAATCAGAAATTGGCACAGTAAACGGTGCGTAATTAGCTCTAAAAAATTTTATTCCACATAATAAAAATGATTAAGTTGTACATGTTTACGATTCTAACCGTTTTCAGCAAAATTGAGACTCTTAACAATGATCCATGTAGTTGTAGTTAAATAAATGAATTATTACAAGTGACGTTAATCCGGTCGTAATCATTCCTCCATTAAAGATCTCACTAGTTACAAAGCTGAATGGTTAAAAATGATTAAAATCTTTAAATTACAATGCATTTAATGAAGCAGGTGAGAAATTTAATTAAGAAAACGAGGGCTTATATATAGTAATGTGAACTTCTGAACATATCCACGTATATTTCTGTCAAGATGGTAATACTGTAGTAAAAGGAAACATAGTCACTGAGTAAAAAATTGAAAAAATATAAAAATAGTATTTTACACCACTATCCGAACTAATTAAAATAATTAAGATATGAAGGAACATATTTAGTAACATAGTCTAGTGCGAATGTTGAAATTCAACTGGCACGTAAGATAAAATTTTTTAAAGTTAATTGCGCACCGTTCATTATGCCAACTGCCTGTTTATGTTTTTTAAATATATATTGCATTTAATTTCTTCTCTACATTAATATTGTTACTTGAATGTTAAAATATATAAATGAAACACCAAACGAGACAGCGTCCTCTTTCAGAATACGCTATTTATTGTGATCTCAATTAGCATTGTAAGAAGATAATATACCTTTCACCGACTTTCCTATTGAATACAGCGCAGTGAGATTTTGAAATCGAAGGGACGTCGCGCGAAGAAAGCGGCTCATCTGTTCGTAATTGTGATACTTGAACTCGATGTTATACGGTTCCTCATACATTAAGTAGCGCGGATGATATAAACGAGGTACATCTCCTTTGGTATGGAATTGCATGCCACGAATATTCCCGTAAATGAAGATGAGAAAAAGTAGTACGCGATACATTCTGCAACAATATCATTAAATATACGAATACCGAGAGAGATATACTTGTAATTAAAAAACTTTAAACTTAGGAATCCCTTTCATTATCTATGAGTGAACGAAGTCTAAGTAACTAGTAATAAGTATAAATATTAGGTCATTTAAAAAGTATCCGCGGTTTTTTGTTCAATTTTTGAATGATAAAACCGCGGATACTTTTTAAATGACCCAATATATAGCTATCAAAGAAAAAGAGAGAGAGAGAAAAAGAGTAACAGGGCACAATATAAAAATTTATACAAAAATACTTAAAAATACTTTGTGTATAAATTGTACAAAGAGTATGAGATGTATACTTAATATTTTATACATTCATTTTATACATTTCATTTTCAATGAAAATATTGTAATCTTCGTGCGTCGAAAATGTGCGTATAATATAACATGAGAGATATAATATTTATTGCCTTTTTTTTTTATATGAAAGCCAATATACAATACTTTAAATTATAATATCAGCTCTATTATATATAGTAATAACTTATAAAATAATAGCTTGTACAAAATTTAATTATTAGAACCTTGTTGTTCTTGGAACATTTACATTACCTGATTGCTTAAACGTATCAGCACTGGAGAGATCACTGCGTGAAATCTGTAGAATCCGATCGTAAAATCAACTTCTTTGTGTGCGCGCAAAACTATTTGCGAAAGCGACACGCGAAGCAGTATGTGTGAACGACGAGTTTTTCCAATGCTATTTTTTTCCCGTTACTTCTCGTGTCAAGTCGTTTATATGGATACACACGGTGCCGGCGAAGAGGACAAGGACACACACACTTTTTTTCAATCGTACGTGATCACGTTGGCATGGACAGTGGAAATGATGGTCGGCGTTTGCGGAAGTCACGAAGAAATGAAAGAAAAAAGAAGAAAAATAGAAAAAAACCAAGAGAAAGAGAGAGAGAGAGAGAGAGAGAGAGAGAGAGAGAAAGAGAGTGAGAGAGAAGAAGAAAAGGTAAACGACTGCAAGACCAAAGATCCCGAAGACCAGTCGCTATACCAACGACTAAGAAACGTAGGTGAAATCTCAGTTCGTGAGATGTATGATACTGTGAACTTACAAAGAGAGAAGTGAACTATACCGTGCACTCACTACCACCATCAGCAAGCAACACACCAAGCGCCAGTAGCAGTATCAGTAGCAAGAACAATAGCAATAGCAGTAGCAATAGCAGTACCAGTACTAGTACCAGCACCAGTACCAGCACCAGTACCAGCACCAGCACTCGAGCACCCAAGCACCACCACCGCCGACGCCACCACCACTACTAATGAAACCCACTTCCTCCGTAGCTCTGGTATCTGCTGCTGTCTGCTCGCCGTTGTAGAACAACCTCTGGCACAATGTGTCCCAGCTAGGAGACAGCCCGTTTACTGTCTCATCTCGGTACTACCACACTACTGTCGACCGGGCACACAATAAGCAACGTCAAGCGTATCGCCGCGAATTGTTATTTCGCGCACATTTAGCGCGGACGCATTTATCGTGATATCTGGAAATCTCCCGCGGACGTGGAACGGAATTTCGCACGGCTATGTAACGAAATAATAATAGTATGATACGTAAAAACCATAAGAAACGTCTGATTCTCTACAAATCAGTTAACGCGAATGACAATGCTGATAAAGAGAGACTCTCGTGAAAGTAGTTCTGTAAAAGTTAATTATGCCTTTCGAGAAATGTTAACGTCAAATTTTTTCTTACACGTTAAACGGATATTTGTTATACATCTTATAGATGACGAGAAAACTGTTTGCTAAACGTGCATTAGATTGGTGAGAAAATCGGTGCTAATTAAAAAGATACATAACTTTTCTTCTTGCGTTATTTATATTATACAAGTTGCTTTTTTGTTGCTCGGCGCTACCAATATCGCTATCAATACACGTAGCTTCTAATAGTTGTAATTAATAATTCTAGTAATTGTCAATACTCTTTACACATTGCGAAATAATTTCTAAGCGATCTCACGTAAAGAGAACAAGTACGTATGAAACTCGCGTGCACGGCTACCGATTACAAACCACTACTACCGCCGTATTTACCACTACTAACTGATATTACCACTACCAGCAACGGTATTAATTGAGGTGAAGAGGTTTTCGTTCTTGATGTTTGGCACACGAACCAATCAACCAACCCGACCGACTCATCCACCCACCCACTCACCTACCTATCCACGAGCCACTGTTACAGGCGTGATTTCGCGTCAGCTTTAGGCGCTATATTTTCGAATATAATGAGCCGCCTGTCTATTCGTGCGCCGAGGGCACCACCACAGAGATGGTGTACAGGTCGATAGAGAGCATTCGTAAGATCACTGACGTCCACCACACGTACTTTCGACGTGCTATTGAGGACGGTGTCCTACTAGCGGTGCTTGCTGGCCTCATGCCTGCTTACTTGCCTGCCTGCCTACCCGCTTATCTGCTTGCCTAACGGAGGCGCGGATCACAGTTTCGGATGGATCGTTGAACTCACGAGCGGAAGATGAAACACATCGAAAAAAACAGTCTCGGCGAGAAGTATGTCACCGAGGCATCGCGGATAACACGATGTAGCAAGTAAAAGGAGAAAGGCGGAGAAAGAGAGAGAAAGAGAGAGAGAGAGAGAGAGAGAGAGAAAGAAAGAAAAGGAGAGAAATATCCAAAACTTGAAGTTCCTGAGGAACTTCGATCACGTGGTTTGACCTTGAACCGACCAACTGCCTCAATCCACTGTCAAAGAGGATCTTTTCATAACGGAACTATTATTAAACAACATAAACCTTTAAGATTCAATGAAATATATAGTAAGAGCAAAAAGTATTCGGAAATTTACAAGGAAATTTTTTTATGAAAAAAGTCTTATTTGTAGAAAATAAACATTAATTAGCAATTTTATACAATGAATACATTCTGTTCTAACATAAACAAACGAACTTCGCATGTATTACTGATTTTAGAAGAAATTTCTCGACTGTACTTTTTGAGCATCCAAACAATTTTTAATTTTCACTTATTTTTCAGATAATATATTTTCTATAATTAATACACATCTTTTTAATATATATAATTTTAAGAAACATATAGTAAATTTTATTCTTTATGAATAAATTGTTAATTATCCAACAAGAAATAATCGCTAATTAAACATCGAATCGACATCAAATTGATGTTGAAATCATCGTTCGATATCGATTTGACATCAGTTGGATGACTCATTTCTCGCTGGATAATATTTACTTTTTAAAAATAAAGTTTTTTTAAAAACATTTTCTCTGTACGAATATTTTTTACACTCACTGTAACTAAATAAATGCCAAAAACGTGTAGAAAATTAAAAGATATTTCGATATCAAACATTTACTTATTTTGGAATAAAATAAATTTTTTAACAAGCAACAAAACAGTGACATATCGAAATAAACACTGGTTTTCAGACTGACGTGTGCGACAAATACATGATGTTATATAAATATATATTATGCAAAATAAAAAGGTGAATATCAGTCATCTTTGCAACGTCGATTTATTGATGATTAATTAATGTCTACGGTCAGAAAAATGTAATATTGAAAATACTAAAAATTAATTGGCACGCACAACTTTTCCTCTTAAAATACTTATGATTATTCTTAGAATTCTTTTGTCTTCTCTATAAAGTATTATTGTGTCTATATGCAGGTGTGTGATAAATTATATGATATAATAATTATATATTTTAGAAAGATAATTATATATTTTATTACATACATAAGCGCAATGCATGCACTGTGTGTACATGTAACAACTTTATTTTCTCTGATGCAATATTAAATATTATATTGTATTTAAAATTTAGAAAATCTTTTCCACAGCAAAATAAAATATTTTAAAAAATAATTATTTCGTAATAATAGAGACAAATCTGTTTTAAAAAATACAAATATGCTGCAAAGAAAATAAAGTTGATCCAGTCGAGAACTCAATGTTATTCACGTTCTTTTTTATACTTGTTAGAGTTTTATAATAAACGCTTGTATAAAACTATATTTTATTTCCTGGGAATATGACAACATGTTGGAATATATCGGAAGGGATAATTTTCCTCAATTGGATTAAAACAACAACGTCATTATAATTACAAGTCTGATACCGGTAGTAAGGTATCGACAAGATGCCGCTGCAGTTATTAATGAATCATTAATTTTAAGTTGCATAGGGCAATGACATAAACTTATCTACAGTGTCTTACGAACCTTTGCCACGTTTATATATTGTTGTGTTAGTTATTTTTACAGATACACGAAAACGTACAAACCGTAGTTACATGATTCATGACATTTGCTGAAAGTTAATCATATAAGTTCTTTATATAATATCATATTCATAAAGATTTATGTGCAGAAAGTAGGACAAAGTTTAGAAAAACATTTTTAAAAGATATAATCATTTTTAAAAAAAGACACTTTCTATATATTCCAATGTCATATATTATTTCAAATACAGATTATTTTTTCAATAAATATGAGAATTTATTACTTTTGGTTGTAGAAACTGTAGAAATGCAGATACTGCCTCTCAATTTCTTATTGTATACTATAAGTGGTTTATGGCGACCAATCAAGTGGTCTTCAAAATGCTCCAAGTTACTGTACAGTATGTTCACTTTTTCCACGATATATTTATTGTCATATTTAATGTTGACTCACTTGCTGTATATCATCTTTGTTATCGATAATGTGGAAGATTTCGCATCGACTTCCCCATTTTTCTTCTCAACAATCAGCTTAATATTCAAAGCGATTACTGCTGTTATCTATCGCGATCGAATTGTCAATACAGTTGAAATTCTGCAAAATGAACCATGCAAAGCCTGTGATAAAGATGAGACTGATATCCAGATGAAATTCGATCATACAATCAGGTATACATATATCAATTAATAATTATCAGTGTGACTTTCGACAATATCAATAAATAAATTAATAAATATGTGATGATACATACACAGAGTTAGTAAAATTTTATACACGAATAAATAAGTAAAATTGAAGAATCTTAATACAAATTAAATTAAATTAATTTTTCTGAACTTAAAACAAATGAACTAAATCATTATTATGCAATTATAAACGTATCGCATATACACGTTTTGTGTATTCGTGCCTTTCACTGTTCTGGTAAGGCTATGTTCGGAAATGTTATCTGAGTGCCCCTACATATCGTTTTATCCTCATTGTTCATCCAATGTTAAACAAGGATAACATGATATATTATATCATACACACACGGATAACGTTTTCGAACGCAGCCTAACAGGATTAGTTAAAGTGATACATACAATATTTCACGTTCAGAATTGCGTCAAATTCAAATGTATAATTTTGAATCTTTATTGCAATCTTATACCATCCTTATCGTAAGATATGTTTCTAATATATTTTTAAAAATTGTATACAGATCGTATTCCATATATTACTTACTTTTATGTACGTTTTCGGCGGTGGGTGCTGTAACGGCAGGAATACTCGATGTTTTAGAGGGTCAGTTACCTTATAACATGTGGATACCTTGGAATTGTACTTCATTTCTTTTATTCTTGTTTACGTCCCTTCAAGAGATCGTATCTCTAATTGTTGCCACGATTGTGAACATCGCGACGGAAACTATAGTATTAGGATTTTGTTTACAATTGTGTGCACAATTTGAAATTTTGGAGCATCGCCTTCAAAGAATGGTAAAACGCAGAGAAGAGGAAATATTTCCGAAAAGTTCGTTGAATAAAGTATCACGCAAAATAAGCAAGTTGTCGAAGCACATTTCCCATCATTTATGCATAATCAGGTTTGTCATATATTGTAAATGATAAAGTTACTTTTATATATATTTATATTGAGAATATTAAATAATAATAATACTCGAAATAATAAATAATAAATAATAATACATAATAATTAATAAATAATAAATAATAATTAATAATAAATAAATAATAATACTCGATATATGTATGTGTGTGTGTATTTATATATATATATTGTATATACACATAGAATGTTCGGTAAAGACCGTAACAACTTAAGAATATAAATTTCTAAGATCATTTTGAGATGAAAATCTTGATAACAGAATATCGAGATCATAATAGTTTTTAAATTATATAAGCATATATTTAAAGTTAGCGAATCATATCGCTTAAAATTTAAATACGATACAACGAAAATTTTCAGTCATAAACACGTGAGTTTTAGATTTTACCCTACACATACATACAAACATACACGCGCGCGCGCGCAACGTAAGTGTACACAACAACAATATCCATAATTTAATTCACCAACTATGCATTTGTAATATGTTATTTGTGATATATAATATGTATAAACATTTACAGACTTGCCGGAACAATTAATGGCATATACAGCAAAGTGTTCTTTGTTCAATTTTTCGTCAGTATTTTAGTATTATGTTCAATTGTGTACCATTTGTCTTCTCATTTGACGCTTACAGACGTCGCTACCTTAATTGTCTACACATTCAGCATGTTTGTGCAAATTTTTGTTTATTGCTGGGCTGGAAACGAAGTTATGCTCAAGGTAATAACTGCTAAAGACACATTTGAACAGAAAAAAATATTTTTTATTGCAAAACAAAAACTCTACAAGGCTTCTGCAACTAGCTTTTTTTTGCTTATTCCATTTATTTTAATCAATTTTATTTGCGTAGAGTACTGGATTGAGCGATATAGCGTATCATATGGATTGGATGTTGATGACAATCAGCGAACAAAAAGATCTACTAATGATTATGAAGCGTTGCACAAAACCTATTAAATTTACCAGCAGTTTTTTGGTGACATTATCTCTGGAATCTTATGGCAATGTCAGTTTTTAAAGATTTATAATATTTCTTATAAGTATGGTGCTTAATTCCTATCAAATTTTGATTTTACTTTACAGCTTCTGAAGATGTCTTTCTCCGCATTTAATGTTCTGCAACAATTTTGAAACTGTAATCTTTCGCAATACACTATGTATACGATATCATATAATACAATAGATAAATCGCTCATTGCAAAATGTATTCCAATATCTATTCTATTAATGTTGGCACATGCGATTGACGTTATGCGCTTTATTTCTTAATCTATCTCTAACGGTGCGTGTATAATGTATGCATGAAATGCATTAGATTACAAAATGATAAATAAAAATTGAATTAAATCAAAGTCGATTGCAATATTGCTGCAATATTTTCACATAAATTTTTGCAATGTTGCAGCAAAATTTTATCAACAATACAATTGTTCCTATACAGCATATTTCATCCAAAAGAACGATCTTAGGAACGATCTTAGCTTCTCGATGTTTTAGGAAGTCTCCTTGAAGTCTGTACTGTAGGTTATATACATTTTAATTAACGTCTCAAAAACTCATCTTATTGTTGATTTTTTTTCATATATTTTCGAGATAATTAATTTCAAATACAAAATATGATCGCTTTGAAAAAAAAAATTTAAAGTTAAGTTCAGATTTTCAGAATTGTCAAAATATGTATTCTTAGGGTACGTTCCGAATTATGCATGAAGCGCATGATGTATTATTTTATTCTTCTTTATTATTTGGTGAACAACAAGGACAAAGCATCATGCGCTTTATGAGAAATTCAGAACGCACTTTTATATTGACTTTTTTGTGCTGTTCATTTCTGCATATAATTTCTATACGAAATGTCATAATGTAGAATATGTAGATTGTATATAATATATTAATTATTAATCGATAAAGTTATATTTCTTTAAGAGATAATTATATTAACATATTAAATATTCCAATTTGAAATTATAATGTGCAACGATTTAGTTTTATACATAAACAATGATATTTATATAAATTATTTGATTAATTCAGTTAATAGAGAAAGAAAAATATTATTTCTACGAGTCTTACATTTCTCTGTGCGATACTTTACGTATACAAGAATTGATACAAGAATTCTACCAGCGACCTTCGTACTTACTTAGTAAAGAGACAAACCGCAATTATGTACGTACAGCAAAAAATATACGTATTCTTAACTTGTAGACAAGATAATAAAGTAAGGGAAATATAGTCTCTTATATTCGCTGAACTATTTCCATTACTTTTCTGACATGAATGTGAATAAACATTTTATTCGATGGGAATAGACAATATGTTTAGATACAAGGGGTAAATGCACCCCTTGCTCATTACAAGTAAGTCGACCTTTGCATTCGTTTCTACAGCTGTTATTACGCTATTCGCATAAAAGGAAAATAAGCATGTACTATAATAAATTATAATAGGCTCTGCGCTAATGACCGTCACTGGCATAAGACTAAGAAGTTAAACGAATAAATTCATAGTCTCATGTAATACGAGTGCACAATTTTATTTGTTGTAGTTGAAATTTAATATTGTCTTTTCGACATTGAAAAAACAAACTTACATCCATATTAACATCTATTAATTTTGTTGTGTTATTAAAAATGTGAAAAGCAGTATTCCGAAAAAGTGTACAGATATTTATAATTTTCTCTCTCTCTCTTTCTCTCTTCAATTGTTAATTAATGTTATATACGATCTACATCAGCATATTCCAAACTTGTATAGATCGCGACTTACTTTTTAAAACAACAAACATCAATAATTCATCTAAATAAGTAAATGGCTTTGTTAATTCTTTATTAAATATAAAAAAGTGATAAACAAGTAATAATAAATTAATTATTTATGTATACTATAATGCTCTTTTAATTCTTTATAAAATATAATTTTATAAATTATTTCTTAGATATATAATAATAAGATATGTGTAAAGAATGTCTTTGTTTCTTTCTTTTGTTAATAATAGCTTTAACATCGATATCAATGTGAGTTGTTTAGACATAAAAAATTAGAAAATTTTAATTTATATCGAAATTTGATTATGGTTCCACATTGTTAAAAATCCAACTTCACATATATGCAAAGTTGTATAAAAAACGCGCGAGTTAGTACAATGAAGTACACAATATTTAAAAAATATTTTTTAAATATTTTTCGCAATAAGTTTATTACAGTTTTTTAAGATTAATTTGGGGAATTTGGGGGGATTATTAATATTTCAGATCAATTGCGTTAATGCCAACAATCATATCGGCATATAATTATCATTTCTGAAATTAATTCATTTGTTTGAAAATATATATATTAGTTCAACATCTTAATACTCAGACCGTAATGGCGCTTCGGATTTAAAGTAATGTTATTTTTTTAATATTCAGTGCTGATTGGGTAACAAAGTGTAATTTAACATTCTAAATTTTTATAAGTCGCGACCTACATTTTAGGAATCTCTGATCTATGTATTAAATAAATAATATTTATTGCCATCAAATAATCATATAATTTACAATAAATAAAAGATATAAGTTTTTTTTTTCGCAATACTGCATCAACAATTCTTTTCGATATATAGAAATACTTACATCCTTGTCGCAACATCTTAATGAGCTGATCATAAAGAGAATATGCAAATGTTTTCTTTAAATTTTTTAATGTATACCATCGGTGGAGTATGGATGCCAATTGAATGGTCATCGAACATCGCTAAGCTACTGTACAATGTGTTTACCACTGTTGTACTAGTTTTGTTATACTTTTTGATGATAACTCAATTCATGGATATCATTCTTGTTGTCGATAATATTGATGATTTCGCAACAAATACTTTAATGTTCTTAACTATTGTTGCTGTTACTTGTAAAGCAACAATCGTTGTAGTACGTCGGAAGGCGATCATTAACTTGGTGCAAATATTATTGACGGCACCTTGTAAACCTCGAAACGAGGACGAAATGACGATACAAACTAAATTTGATAAATTTATCAAGTGAGTTTTTGCCATTGTTGTAATTCTTTGATAGCCAAAATGTTTCGTCATCATTTAAAACGCCTATAATTTAAGCGTTTTTTTTAATCTAACCGGTATTGAATTGATTTGAGTTTAATTCAGGCTAAAAAAGTTATTTCTACCACAAAAGCAATCTAATTTTTTTCTTAATTGAATTTTGTTTCTAAGATATATCCATTTTCAACATTTAAATAGTAAATTAATAAATATTATATAACACACTTAAATAATTTAAAATTATCAAAGTATGTGTATATATATAATAATATACATATACATATATATGTATACATAATTTACTCTTTATGTACGTTTCTCATGGAATAATAATCGAATTTTACAATAAAATTTGTTATAAATGTTTGTAAATATTAAAAATACAAATAATTTTCAATTACTACGACAGAAACATTTAGTAAATATAATCTTAATTATATATTTTTACAGATCATGCTCGATAAAATATTCACTTTTAGCAACAAGTTCTGTTACTGGTGTTACAGTAAGATCTGTGCTAAATGCTATGCAAGGTCAATTACCTTATCGAGTATGGCTACCATATGATTTTAATGTATCTCCAATATTCTGGATTACGTCTGTTCAACAAATCATAACAGTGATTTTTGTTACTATTATAAATGTCGGCACGGAAACCCTAGTTTTTGGATTGTTTCTGCAAACATGCGCTCAATTTGAAATCTTTGAAAGTCGACTTCAAAAATTAGTGACTAATAAAACTAATAAATTAATGAAAAATAAAATTAAATATTTAGAACACTCTTCTCCTTCGTCAAATGAAGAAAAAGCGATAATATCAAAATATATACATCATCACCTCAAGATTTACAAGTTAGAATCATTTCGTCTGTGCATATTCATACATCTTTAGTGATGTTCATCAATATAATATATGTATATTAGTTTCTCTATCTATAAATTATCGTCATAATAATAATAATATTTCCTCTCTCTCTTTTTATGGATAGAAAGATATTTAAAGTCTCCCAAAAAAATCATTTATAATGACGCAATTATTTCGAACTTGATCGTGGAATTGTTAATTGGAAAAGATAAGATTTTTAAAGTGATTTTAAAGGATCATTCCTTGCTAAAAAAAATAGATACATCATACTTCAATGCTTATTAAAATTATGCAATTGCTATTGTAATAAATCATAAACGCCAGAATATTTTACTGATTCTTAAAATTAAGCAAGTTACAATGTTATATGTATGCTATATGTAATAATAAGAAAATTTTATAACATGAATTATTAAGTGTTGTCATTGCAGATATGCCAGAACGGTAAACGTCATATTCAATCAGGTACTCTTTGTCCAATTCTTTGGCAGTATATTGGTATTATGTACAAGTGTATATTATCTGTCAGCACATAGTACGCTATCCGAAACAGCCACTTTGATAGTGTACACTATTTGTATGTTCGTACAAATTTATGTTTATTGTTGGTCGGGAAATGAAGTCATACTTAAGGTAAGATTGTATTCATAACTTAGTTAAAAAGTTTGTAAATTAAATACAAAATCACGAATGTATCTTCATAATTAGGGTAAAGATGCCTATTATGAGATATATGTATCTTTTTAAAGGCTTGTAATTTATTTAATTTATAATCTTAGCTTCTATTTTTATATCAATCTTGTAAGAGATTTATTCAAGTTTTATTGTCAAAAGTTAGCAATCGGTAATACTATCAGAAAATAAAATTATCTACATTTTATTGTATATGAAAGTTTTTATTAAAAAATTGCAAATTTTGCTAATTCAAAAAAAGGATTCCTAATATGAGACACAAGGATTTCCTTGTATAAGATGGTACTTTATAATAGGAAATCAAAGACAAGCTTTCTGTACAGGGTGATTCAAAATAACTTTTTGTCCTTAAAGAGACATATTCCTGGCTGTATTCTGAAACGATTTTTACTTTCGCAAAAATTCACCCGAAGCTTAGTTTGTAAGTTATAAAGAGAAATAGCATATCATAAATTGAGTATGGAAAGATAAACAGCAAATTTCAATCTCAATTATATATATATTATTATATATATAATTATATACATTATTATATTATATAATTATATACATAATAATTGTATAATATTTGTTTAATTTTTCTTTGTGATTTTTAAATACAATAATCCTAAGATTAGAATCCATTATATCAAACAATTATATCAAACTTATATGCTTATAAAACGAGATGGCCAGAAAATAAAAAAAATTTCTTAATTTTTAGAAATTATAAGTATATTCTAAATACCTCATATTACGAATCCTATGCCTTACAATTTCACATCGAATCTGATTTTTACAATTAAGCAAATCATCATATATATTTTCCTATTAATACGATCTTACTCTATTATTGCATGCAGAATTTATTGTTGAATATTTATTTATTATTATGCATATTAAGAAGATTTAAAGATTCGTCTCAATAACAACTTGACAACATTCAATTTCATAAATTTCTTTACAACAATTGCATGATTAAATAATGAATTTTCTACTAAATAGATTTCATCCTGAGAGTATTAAGCTCATAATGAAACTAATGATTACATGCTTTGGTTATTACTTACTTTAATGGAAACTCCGCTATTTCATATTAAGAGCCTATCCTATAATAGGCGATTTTACGAAATACGTATATGTACCTACATGTATAAAAGAATGTTTATAAAATGCATGTATCGTGGTATACATATATTTTGTACAAAGTATTCAATAAAATAATTCAGTAGATATTATTATGTAGAGATAATTATTTTATTTATGTTAATAGAGTATGAGCGTAGGAGATGCAATATATCATATGAACTGGCCTTCACTATCAGTCAACGAAAGAAAAGAACTATTAATGATCATGTTACGCAGCACACTTCCTATGAAATTTACCAGTAGCTTCTTGATAACCTTATCTCTCCAATCTTACAGCAGTGTTTGTATTACTCTTATTTTATGTTATTCTTATTGTAAGCAAATATGCAGTCTTCTGTATTAATATATCTCTGACTCTTTTCATTTAGATTTTAAAAATATCATACTCTGCATTTAATGTATTACAAAAGTGAGACATAAATAATAAAAAGTGAGCTTGGATGTAACAATAATGTTATAGCATTTTGGCTACAAATTAATTACTGCAAATTTTTGCCTGCTCATTTACTTCGCAAGCTTAACAAATTGTAAAGATGACATTATTATAAAACTTGTAATTGTTAATTGTAGTTCTTCTCTGATACCTTAAATTCTACATTGCTGACAATAATTAGAGAAAACGAATATTGTCCCCCAACAGTAAAAATCAATATTATTAATCCATATCAATATCAATATTCTAAATAAATTTAATATAGTATCGTACAAGAGATTGTAAGTATAATTGGAAAGAAAATGATTAAAAAATAGATATCTGTGTGTAAAATAAAAAATAAAAATGTGACATGCAATTCAACATACAAGTGCACACGCAATGAATATATATGTTTTGCACATTGCAATGCAATGCAATAATTTACATATACACTAGCAATATTATACAACAATTTTGGCTTTGACGTTACAATCAAAACAGAATAATTTCTCAATCTATGCCACACATGTGGTATATATAAGATTAATACATAATTATTCTATATACTTGTTATACTCGACATATAATTATAGTTAATTTAGGAAATACTATACTATGTATTTTTTTTTATCTTTATCGTACTTGTCTTGCCATTTTATAACGTAAGACTTTGCAATAAATACGATTTTCTATTTAATTCTAATGGATATACGAAAAATATTCTTAAAAAAAACATGCTAAAGACATTTTTAAAAAGATGTATCTAAAATTTTTCTAAAAAATGCTTTTTAGATGTCTTTCAGACTTTCTGAGAAGACATTTGAAAATGATTTTTCTTTTAAAACATGTACAGTTATGTATTTATATTATCAACTGTAACGTATTTATCGAGAAGCGACATATTATATGTAATGTACCCTTTGAGGACACGAGACAGTTCTAATAAAGCAACTTGTAGAAGATTTCGTTTTCTAAAGATTTTTGTGGTCGCTGAATTCGATTCTGGTTCTTAGAATTCGAAAATTCAAATTTCAAAAAAATAATTTAATGTGATACTTGGTTTTAGAAAATTCTCGGTATCGCTGAATTTGAATGTATCCTTTTAAAATTCGATGAAAACATCTCCATGAAGGAAGATCAAGTCACAGTGCTTATTAATCAAACTTTGAAAGTCAATGTGGAAACCAATATTATATGTCAATTTTGATCTATTTTAAAAGTTGACTAGCAAAACAATCATAAGGGATCATTCTCTTTTATTTTATAAACTGTTGGTTTTCGATTTTTATGGAATTTGACCTGTGGACTAATTTAATAATATTTTATTCAAATCCAAAGTCAAAAATAAAAAATTCAAGTAAATTCAATATGGCAATCATACGCAATAGAGTTTTGCAAAAATTATTAATTTATTATAATTATAAATTTCGGAATTTGGAAGTAACAAATTTCTGGATTTGCTTTATTTGAAGTTCATCAATCTAAGCAATTAGATAATACTAATTTCTAAATTGACTTTCAAATTCTGATAATGAATCCTATGACAAGTGATATCAAAAATCCTCTTAAATCAAGTTTCATAATAAAGATTTTTTTAAATTTACATTTTAGAATTCTGATGTCAAAATCGAATTCAGGGATAAAACTAAAATTCTTTTTAGTTTTATCCCTAGAAAACAAGACCTTCCATAAGTTACTTTGTTAAAAAGTTACAGTCAGATATACAATGCCCACACATTATCTCTTATTTATTATCTCTTATATAACAAATAAGACTTTGCGAGACATACGATCTTTCACTCAATTCTGATAAACATGAAGATATACAAATATTTTATTCGATGAGAACATAACTACAATATGTAGGGTTGTAAAAGATATCCATAGATGGTTGCAAGTAGGAAATTTAATACAATTATAGTATATATAGTACATATTCAAGAGCGGAAAAGAATATACACGTAATAAATGTCTAATCGACTTTATGTCGATTTTTTAATGACCGTTATTAATGATACTATGATATACTAGGGTTAAGAAGTTGAAGTACATAAAACTATACATAGTCTGTCGCAAGACGTGCTCGGTTACATTTAAATAAATTTTATTGATCGTTACAATAGTGAAAAATTTGCCTACTGCATTTGTTAATTTTGTTGTAATAATAGCTAGAATTGTAAGAAACGATATTCCGAAAGAGGTGCACGATAATGTTTATAAGGCCTTCTAATTGTATTCATATGAATGATACATTGCATTATAGTTAACTGAGATCGTTCGCGATTCATAATTCAAGATAAAATTATACACAAAATAATATTGCAACGCGATTTATCGCAAATATTTAGTATTAAGTAAATGTTCAGTAGTAAGTACAATTCAATAGTAAGAGAGTACGAAGTTTGTGAAAATTAATTACATAAATCCAGAATATTTTATAAAATATTATATTGCCTCCTACACTAAATTTAATTTTTCTTATATACGGATCATTTTACGTACGGATGTTACATATCTTATATGTCTCTACATATGGATATTCGGATATTTAATTTAGTACATCTATTTAAGAAAAAATATTTTTCGCAATATTTCAAATTTTCTTTTAGATATTTTATGTAGAGAAAAGACTATACTTTTGTGCGTATCAGTAAATTATATATAAAGAAGAAGGTCAAAATAAAAAGAAACCAAAATATGCAAATACTTTCTCTAAATTTTTTAATATATAACCTTTGTGGTATGTGGCGACCTAATGAGTGGTCATCAAATGGTGCAAAACTGCTGTATAATGTATTTACCTTTATGGTAATATTCTCGGAGTACTTTTTGGTGGTAACCCAATTTATGGATATAATTCTTATTGTCGATAATATTGATGATTTTGCCACTAATACTCTAATGTTCTTGACCATTGTTGCCGTATGTTGTAAAGCTACTATCGTTGTGATACGTCGGAATGCGATCAACAATTTGATACAATTATTGATGGAAACACCGTGTAAACCTCGTGACGAGGATGAAATAGCAATAAAAACGAAATTTGATACATTCATCAGGTAAAAAAGTATAATTAGAAAGATCTTACAGTGAAATATTAGTATAACTCGCATAAAGTATCATCGCAAGAATTTAATTGGCGTACTGATATACAGAACAAAGAATTCAATTAACATTATACAACGTATGTTTTAGAACTTCAGCCAGAAAGTCTTTTGTTGAATTACACTTAGTGTTGAATTTTGATGATATTACGTTTTAAAATTATCATTGCTACATTTAAAAAGTAATAAATATTTACATTTTGCTTAATTAAGAAAAACTTTTTATACTTCTCCAAATATTATTTTAAAACACGCACACATTTACATACGCATAGAAAATAAATTGTCATTATATATTTATTCAAATTAAAAATATAAATGAATTTTAATCTTAATCGTAACTATACAAAAGTTTACGAAATTTTGTTTCTATATTTACAGATCATGTTTGATAAAATACATGCTTTTGTCGATGAGCTCTCTTACAGGCGTTACAATAGGATCAGTAGTGAATATTATGCAAGGTTATCTTCCTTATCGAATATGGTTGCCATTTAATTACACTATACCCTTGGCATTTTGGACTATATCCATCCACCAGATTATAACTTTAATTTTTGCCACTATGATAAATGTCAGCACGGATATTTTAGTCTTTGGATTGTTTTTACATACGTGTGCCCAGTTCGAAATTTTCGAAAGTCGTCTTCACAAATTAGTGATTTATAAAACAATTAACTATCTGGGAAATGCAGTCTCTTCGTTGAATAAGGATAAAACAGAGATATCGGAATGCATACGCCATCATCTCAGCATTTACAAGTAAGAATTTCTATGCATATGTTCAAATGCCTCTTTATATATATATGTGCGCATGTGATTGCATGCATATACGTTATTTATTTTTCGTATTTAAATATCTAAAAATCGTTATTGTCTAATATAATGGTAATCGTTGACGATTTATGACGAAAAGATGTTTAAACTAAAAAAAATGTAAGTAACCAACATTACTTGAAATTATTAAACAACTAATATGACCTCGGAAACGGAGCACTCTCAATTTACACATTATTTTATTAAATGATGATTCTGTGTCAAGTTGCGCGAAATTATAAATTATGTCTAAATGATTGCTCAAGACAAATATAGCTTCTAGTAAACGATACATGTTAAAATCTTTTTTACAATTTTTAAATTTGTATGGGAATTATGTTATAAAATTATATGTCGAGATAGTATAATTATCTTTATCATACAGCAATTAATGAGACAATTAATAAAACTAACATGAAACAATTAATAGATACGCCAAAACGGTAAATGTTATATTCAACCAGGTGCTCTTCGTTCAATTCTTTGCAAGCATACTGGTATTATGTACAAGCGTGTATTATTTATCAATACATATTAGAAATTTCTCTGGTATTCTACCTTTTTTAGTATACACTATTGGTATGTTTGTACAAATTTATATTTATTGCTGGTCCGGAAACGAAGTCATTCTTAAGGTAATAATATCCTACAATTATATCTTATTGTTAATGACATAAAGAAAACTGTCGCAAAACTGTCGTGAATATTTTACATCTCAATTTGTTACAAAATTTCAAAAGATAATAATTCTGGTGGCTTACTTGATAGATTTGGAACTAGTCTATATAGGTGCATATGTTACAGGTAAAGTCCGTATAGTGCGTAGTGTTGACGTTGTACGAGTTGCCTACTGTATAATGTCAGCATTGTCAACTTGCGGACTTTGTCCGTAACGTAAATACAAATTATAGGTATATGCAAATATTTATACATATAATACTAATAATGTTGATAAATATTGATATTCATTGCGAAATAATTATTTCATTTATGTTACGTTAACAGAGTATGAGTGTAGGAGACGCTGTATATTGTATGGATTGGCCACTATTATCAGTTAACGAAAAGAAACAATTACTCATGGTCATGGTACGGAGCACAATTCCTATAAAGTTCACAAGCAGCTTCTTGATAACCGTCTCCCTTCAATCTTATAGCAGTGTCAGTAATACTGTGGTATTATGAGTACTTTGTTAACAAAATAGATATCTGTATGCGATATTAGCAATAACACATACGCATTTACTTATAAAGTATACACAGTGCACAAAACTGCACTGTAGAAATTTTTAATAATTGTAGCACAATAACAGCAATAATCTATATAAATATTTTCTCTAATTTTCGTTTCAGATATTAAAACTGTCATACTCGGCATTTAACATACTTCAGAAGTGAAATATAAATAATTAAAAGTTTTCTAGGAAATGATAATTATGTAGTTTTTCATAAATTAGTAAAATTTAAAAATTTCTGTTTATTTATTTCAACCTTACACTTCGTAACAACTCTAAAACATTCGATGTACGCATATTGAGTACATGTACTTTACACAGTGAAATGTTTTAATTCTGACACTAATTTTGATTTGAACATAGAGTCAAGAAAAAGACATTGCCCAATCTATGCCATATACGATATGTTAGGCATAGGTTTGGTATAATAGTTATCGCATACTTTTGCTGTAATCAGCATATGTTCGAATAAGTTAATTTAGAAAATATAGTAGTCCTTTCAAACCTTTCATGGATCAGCGAACTCATTCTTCTTTATTTTGTAACTGCTCGTTCAATTTTTAAAATTCGACTTATAGAATAATTTAATATGTTTTATTCAAATATAAGATTTAAAAAGAATTCAAAATGAATTCAATGCGCCAAACAGAATTTTTTTAATAATTTAATCAACATAAAATTTAGAAAACTTTTTATTGCAATAAGTAACATCAATTTCGCTTCATTTGAAGCTCGTCAGTATATACGCAAACAGATAGTACTGATTCTGAGCTACAAACTTTCAAACTTTTATTATGAGTCACAGAAAAGTATTCATAGTTGATTCTTATATTCAAGACCGTTTTAAGATGTCACGAATAAATCAGAGGATCATATATTAGCATCTTAAAAAGATTAATTACTTAAGACGATCTTAAAATAAAAATGGACAATGAATACTGACCTTAGAGTCTCCTTCATACAAGTTACTATCCCTACGAAAATCAACATTTTCAGACTGCACTCAAATTCAGTGATATCAAGAAAAATATTTTAAAACCAAGTTTAACAATAATGAAATTACTTTTTTGAAATTTAAATTTTAGAATTCTGTTGCCAGAATCGAATTCAGCTTAAAAATTCTTAAAAAATGAAATTTTTTAATAAGATTTTTATTTTATTAGAAAGCTTCGGTCTTCAAAGGATTGAAGATATACAATGCCGATATCGCATATTATTTCTTACTTCATATAAATAAAGTAAGCCTTTATAAGGCATACGATCTTCTCAGATCTGATGAACATGAAGATATACAAATATTTTATTCGATGGGAACGTAACTGCATGGTTAAAGAACAATGTCCCTCGATGGTTGCAAGTAGGAAAACTTCTACAATTATATTACTCACTCATAAGCGGAAAAGACGTACATTCTGTAATAAATGTCTAATTGACTTTATGTCGATTTTTTAATGACTGTTATTAATGGTACTAGGGTGAAGAAGTTGAAATACGTAAAACTATACATAGTCTATCGCAAGACGTGCTCGGTTACATTTAAATGAATATTATTGATCATCACAACAGTGAATGTACTTTATGCAATATTTGTCTGGAACATTTGTTAATTCTATTGTATTAGTAGCCAGAATTGTGAAAAGCGAGAAAGTTTCAAAACAGGTGCGCGATAAATGTTCATAATACTTTCTAGTTTATTCATATGATGATGCATTACAGTTAAATGAGATCCATAATTCGAGATAATATTATATACAAAATGACATTGTAACACGATGCGTTAAGTAAATAAAACTTACCGAAGACGTTTACATTCAGTATTAAATGATTTAAACGGTTTGTGAAAATTAATTATCATACATAAATTCATTTCATAAAATATTATATTATTGCTTTTAAATTTAATTTGTCTTATGATCATCGTACACGTGTATATTTCATCGCGCGGATATTTAATTTAGCAATTAAAAAAAAATATTTTTCGCAGTGGTTGAACGACTTTTTTAGATATTTTACATACAGAAAGAATCCATATTTTTGTGCTCATCGATAAGTTACACATAAAAGAAGAGGTTCAAATATGCAAATACTTTCTCTAAATTTTTTAATACATAGTTTTTGTGGGATATGGCGACCTAATGAGTGGTCATCAAACGGTGCAAAACTGATGTATAACATATTTACCTTTATTGTAATATTCTCGGAATACTTTTTGGTGTTAACTCAATTTATGGATATAGTTCTTATTGTCGATAATATCGACGATTTTGCCACTAATACTCTAATGTTCCTAACTATTGTTGCTGTATGTTGTAAAGCGACTGTTATTGTGGTACGTCGAAATGCAATCACGAACTTGGTGCAAGTATTGATGAAAACACCATGTAAACCTTGTGACGAGGACGAAGTGGCGATACAAACAAAATATGATATGTTTATCAGGTAAATACATATAAATCTGTATTCAGATCGCGCTTTTATCAATAAAAGCGCACTTTTATCTCTAAAACTCTACAGTATGCGTGACGTAAATTATAGCATGTAGCGCGATAACATTGTTATAAGCACATTATTAAGAAGATTCTATAGTAAAACTCGAACAAAAATTACAAGAATTCATTACAAGAATTTAATTTACGTATTATTATATATGAAATGTATGACATGTTTGATCCTTCACCAAAAGATTCAATTAGTATTGGTGAATATGAGAATTTTATTTCACCATAAAGTTCTACTTATTGAATTTTGACGTTACATCTTACAGTTATCATTGCTATATTTAGAAATGTGATGTTATATTTTGTTTAATTCAGAGATTAATTCTTAAAGTGAATATTCTCCAAATATTTTAAAATAACGTACGCACAAATATGCACACAATAATAATTACATTCTGTCATTGTAAACTTATGCAAATTAAAAGAAAGAGTATTGTAAATCCAAGTTGTAAATATATAAAATATGAAAAATAATTTTGATTTTATAATTACAGATCGTGTTCAATAAAATATTCACTTTTAGCAACAAGTTCCGTTACAGGCACTACAATAGGATCAGTATTAAACATTATGCAAGGTCATCTGCCCTATCGAATATGGCTGCCATATAATTACAATGTATCTACGATGTTTTGGGCTACATCTGTTCA
The DNA here is from genome assembly GCF_000204515.1 of Acromyrmex echinatior. The sequence continues at coordinate 1,145,050 of NW_011626762.1, read as the reverse complement.
TCAAATCATAACTGTAATTTTTTCCGCTATGATAAATATTGGCACGGATACATTAGTTTTTGGATTGATTTTACATACGTGTGCCCAGCTTAAAATTTTCGAAAGTCGTGTTCACAAATTAATGATTAATAGAACAATTAGGTATCTGGAAAATACATTCTCTCCGTCTAATAAAAACAAAACAGGGATATCAGAATGCATACGTCATCATCTCAGCATTTACAAGTAAGTTACGTAAAAATTTTTATGCATATGTTCAAATGCCTCTTTATTTATATGCCTCTTTATGTATGTGAGCGTGTGATTGCATGCGTAAATGTTATTTATTTTTTATATTTAAAAATCATTATTGTTTAATAAAACGATAATCATTGACGTTTATGTCGAAGAGATGTTCTAATTTAAAAAACATTATAAATAACTAACGTTGAAATTAATAGACAACTAGTATGATCTCGAAAACGGAGTACTCTCAATGTTACTTTATGATAATTCTGTGTCAAATTGCGTAGAATAAAAAATTATGTCTGAATAATAGCACAAGAGAATTAAATAACTTTTGTTCTAGTAAATAATATACATAAAATAATATACGATAAAATTTTCTTTTTTACAATTTTTGGATTTGTATAGGAATCATGTTAAAAAGTATGAAGCTAGTATAACTACCTTATTCATACAGCAATGCAAAACTAACATGAAACAATTATAGATATGCCAAAACGGTAAACGTTATATTTAACCAGGTGCTTTTCGTTCAATTCTTTGCAAGCATACTGGTATTATGTACAAGCGTGTATTATCTGTCAATACATATTACAGAATTGTCTGGTACTGCAACTTTTTTAGTGTACACCGTTGGCATGTTTGTACAAATCTATATTTATTGTTGGTCCGGAAACGAAGTCATTCTTAAGGTAACTATCGATATTCATTAATACACGGGAAAAAATGTTTCATATATAATTATATATAATTATATTAAATTATATAAAATTATATATATATAAAATATGTCTATGTATATATCTTTTTTTCCCGAGTATACATCAAAAGTTAATAAAATTTAAGAATATTTTTAACATGCACATAATACTAGTATTATTGATAAATATTAATAGAATCAATATTATTGCAAAGTGATATTTTCATTTATGTTGTGTGTGTATATATACATATACATATATATACATATACATATATATACATATACATATATATACATATACATATATATACATATGCATATACATATATATATATGCATATGTATATATACATTGGCAGAGTATGAGCGTAGGAGACGCTATATATTGTATGGACTGGCCATTACTATCAGTTAACGAAAAAAAAGAATTGCTCATGGTTATGATACGAAGTACAATTCCTATAAAGTTCACTAGCAGCTTCTTGATAACTCTATCCCTTCAGTCTTACAGCAATGTTAGTAGTATTGTTGTGATATGTATAAGTACTTTAGTGATAAAATTTTTATGCAATGTTATTAATGTTTGTGGCGCAAGTCGCAAAATAAGCGAATTTTTTAATAACTATATAATATTATACATATTAACGTTTTTTATAATTTATCTTTTTTCAGATCTTAAAAACGTCATACTCGGCATTTAATGTACTTCAAAAATAAAATATAAATAACTAAAGTGTACTTAGACATAATTATGTAGTTTTTCATAAAGTTATTAGTAACACTAAAACTTCTTATTACGTATTTATTTCAACCTTATTCTTTGTTCTAAAATTACTTTGATTGTAAGAACAGTGGAGCAAACAGACACATGTATATACGTTTTACACAATGTAATGAAATGCATGTTTTTTAATTTCATACACAAGTAGCACTAATTTTGGTTTCAGCATAGAATAAAAAAAAAAATTTCTGAGATCAGTTTACGCCACATGTGATAATATTGCACATACAGTTGATACATATAATTATTGTGTACACTTGTAGTCGGTACTCATACTGACAGTTAACTTATTGTTAGAAAATATCTGAATATTTTATACATTGCTCTTATCGTTATATTATCTCGTATTTTACGCATTGTAAAGAAAGACTTTATGAGAAATACAGTCTTCTATTTAATACTGATAATCATTGAAAATATTTTATTCAATGGGAATATGACAAAGTGTATTATTATAAGAAACGACATCCCTCGATGTTTACAAGTAGAAAAACTTTCACAATTATAGTATTCGCTTAGAAGCGGAAAAGAACGCACATCCACTGTAATAAATGTCTAATCGACTTCATGTCGATTATTTAATAACTGTTATTAAGGTACTAGGGTTAAGACGTTGAAGTATGAAATACTGTACGCAGTCTGTCACAAGACGTGTTCGGTTACAATGAACTGAATTTTATTGAATTCCATAATAATAAAACATTATTATATCATTGTTAGCATTGTTGGCATTTAGTAATTCTGTACTATTAGCCGAAATTTTAAGAAGCAATAGGTCCAAAAAAGTGCGCGATAAATTCTTGCAAATATTGCAACTTAAATGTATTCATACAAATCATATACATTGCATTAGAATTAAATAAGATCATGTGATTCTCAGCTCGAGATTACATGTTGTACGGGATCTATGTGTTAGATAAATATAATTTGTCTCTCGCAATTAATCACATTTAGTATTCAATGTACGATTTAAATATTAGTTTATAGAATTTGTTAATTGCGAAATTCATTTCATAAACTATTATACAGCTGTTTATATTAAATTCAATTTTTACTGATGTAATTATATTTTATATACACGTATATGTATAGCCAGATGCAATAAGAATATTTAAAAAAAGACATTTTTTTCGCAATATTTTAATGCTACTTTTTTAGATGTTTTACATGTAAAAAAGACTGATCTTTTAAACAAAACTGATAAATTGAAAGGAACTTTAAAAAAGGAATTTCAAACATGCAAATGTTTTCTTTAAATTTTTTTATGTATACTATTTGTGGTATATGGCGACCGATCGAATGGTCATCAAATGGTGCCAATTTTCTGTATAATGTATTTACTTATATTATATTATTCTTGGAATATTTTTTGATGTTAACTCAATTCCTCGATTTTCTATTTGTTATCGATAATGTTGATGATTTCGTTGCTAATTCTATAATGTTCGTGAGTGTTGCTGCTGTCGTATGTAAAGCGACTGTTGTTGTAATACGTCGCAATGCGATAATTAGCTTGATACAAGTATTGTTGAAGGGTCCATGTCAGCCTCAAGATGAGGACGAAATAGCAATACAAACAAAATTTGATAAGTTCATCAGGTAGGTACCATACATTATTAGGATAATCTTAAGGTGAAGCTTTAATGAAATCGCATAGATAATATATATACGCAATAATTTAATTCATGTACAATTGATACGTATCATTTCTTCTTTCGAATTCAATCAGCATTGATAAGTATTACCAATTTAAAATTTTACCACTTAAAATTTTACAATTCAACGCTATTTTTATCCATTTAATATTTTAAATATTAATATTTTAATACATTTAATTTTTTGCATTTTACTTAAACTAATTAATAACTTCTTGTAACGTAAATTCTTAAATATTATTTTGCTTCTAAAACATGCGCGCAATACATACATTACACACACATACACGCGCATGTACACGCACGGAGGAAAGAGGGAGAGAGAGAGAGAGAGAGAGAGAGAGAGAGAGAGAGAGAGGAGGGAGAAAGACGGGGATTTATATATACATATATATAATATACATGCAATTATATTTAAATAGCATTATTATAAATTTGTCAAATTGGAAAATATAAGTTAACTTTGACTATCATGGAAGCATGAAAATTAATAAAATATAATTTCAATTCTACTTTACAGATTATGTTCAATGAAATATTTGCTTCTGGCAATAATCTCACTTACAGGCGTCATAATAGGATCAGTATTAAATATTATGCAGGGACAACTACCTTGTCGAATATGGTTGCCATTGGATTACAATGTGTCTCTAATGTTCTGGATTATATCTATTCAACAAGTTATAGCTATAATTGCTGGCACTATCATAAATGTCGGTACGGAAACCCTAATCTTTGGATTAATTTTAGAAACATGTGCTCAACTCGAAATTTTCGAAAATCGTCTTCACAAATTAATAAATTATAAAACAGTTAAATATCTGGAAAACGCATTGTGCTCGTTGAATGAAGACAAAACAGAAATATCGAAATGCATACGACATCATCTCGATATTTACAAGTAAGTCGCTAATTGAGAATCCATTTTTATACAACGTTTTTTTATATATGTATTTAACTATGTAAAAGTATTTATATATTGTTTAATTGTTGTGTTTCTAAAAATTGCAATTGATTATAACAATACTTATTAATATTTTTTATAAAAAATTGTTTAAAGCTAATGACAGTAATTATAGATAATTGATGCTATTTGGAAATAATAAGTAACCATTACAAACTCGATAAGAAAACATCAATGTGTGATTTTATCGTTCTATTTACTATTACATAGATGTATATATTATACGTATACGGAGTGTTCCAAAATGACCGCCATATATTTTGTGTGCAGATACAGCGGACTAATCTGATTCGAAAAGTCCTCTACTATTTTCATAGCAGTTAACAAAATATTAATTACTAAAAATCGCCAAATATTGATTTTCAATAACTTTTCACTCAAATACTATCAACTTTACAGCAAGAGACAAAAATTGTTTATTTTCTTCTCATAGAATTCTGAAAATTTTTTCAGAATTTTTTATCAATTTTTTAATATTGCATTTTTTTATTGGCAACTATTTTTACCACGTGAGAAAATGCGGTACTAAAAAACTTATAAAAATAAACAATTTTTGTCTCTTGCTGTTTATCTGTAAAATTGATAGTATTTGAATAAAAAATTATCAAAGTCAATATTTGGCGATTTTTAGTAATATCTTGTTAACTATTGTAAAAATTGCAAAATGGTAGAGGACTTTTTGACTTAGTTTAGTACACTCTATCTGCGTATGAAATATTTAGCGGTCATTCTGGGACACCCTCTATATGTTTATTATTACGCCGTAGTAAATAATTTCATAGATATTACATGTACTTGCTTAAAACAAAAAAGTTTTTATTTTAATAAGTACTACACACATAATTTTTCTATAAGTTTAAAAATTGTATAAATTATGTTATTCAATTATGTATAAGGATAGTAATTTATTGCATCACAAAACTAACATGAAACTATTACAGATATGCCAAAACGGTAAACGTTATATTTAATCAGGTACTGTTTGTTCAATTTTTCGGTAGTATATTGATATTATGTACATGTATATATTACCTATCAACGCATATTACGGAACTGTCTGAAATTGGAACTTTATTAGTATATATCATTTGCATGTTTGTACAAATTTACGTTTACTGCTGGTCCGGAAACGAAGTTATGCTTAAGGTAACTTACTCTATTTCAGCCTTCATCAGATATATGTACCTTACTAAAAATGATAAAAAACAGCGAATATATTCCTATTATTACTGAATACGAGTGAGATAATTTAACTTTTTTAGTAAATAAAGGATTACTTTATATACTAAAAGACAAATTCATTTATATGTGTGCTCATCTTGTATTATTTGACATGTACATACATAATACAAAACTAATAATTGATAAAGTTATATGATATTATTATACAGCAATAATATATATTATGTTGGCAGAGTATGAGCATAGGAGAGACTATATATTGTATGGATTGGCCACTATTATCAATTACCGAAAAGAAAGAATTGCTGATGATTATGATACGTAGCACAATTCCTATTAAATTCACTAGCAGCTTTATGATAACTTTATCTATTCAATCTTACAGCAACGTTAGTAATATTATTACTAAGATCTTAAATGACTGGACAAATATTACATATATCATATAATGTTTTGCGTTTAATGTTGGAGAACTTAATATTTGTTGCATACGTCCGAAAACAACCGGTGTATCTAGCAAGTGTTTAATAGTTTATATTAATATATCTTCTCTCATTTTTTTCAGATTTTAAAAACATCATACTCCGCATTTAACGTACTTCAAAAACAAAATATAAATAATATAACTTAGAGCTTACTTGAGTATATTAATTATGTAGTTTTTCGCAAATTAATGACACTAAATTTAAAAATTTCTGTTTATGTATTTATTACAACCTTAATATTCATTTTGATTGTTAACAATATACAAACACAATATAGACAGTGTAATGACAAAAAATACTGTGCGATATATTTGATTTATAAGCAACATTAATGCTGGTTTCAACAAGAAATTAGAAAAAATAATGTCTCAATCTATGTAAAATGTTGCGTATGAGATATACGGATACATATTTTCCTGCACATTTATCATACTTTGTAGATATACAGATAAGTAATTTGAAGAATATATCCTAAGTTTATTACACATCACTTTTATCGCTACACCAGAGGTTTGTATTTTTATATAATAAATGAGAGACTTTGCGGGAAATACGATATTCCTTATAATTCCAATGGACATGAAAATTTTATTCAACAGAAACGCAGTAATATGCGTGACTGTAAAGGACCGCAATATCCCTCGATGGTTGCAAGTAGGAAAACTTTTACAATTAGAGTTACTACACTATTCATGAGTGCGGAAAAGAACATGCATTTCATAATAAATGATTAAATGACAACAATGTCGATTTTTTAATGACCGTAATTGATAGTACTAGGGTTGACAAGATGTTGAAGAATGTAAACTATACATAGTCTATCGCAGGACATGTTCGATTACATTTAAATGAAATTTACTGATACAATAATAAAATAACATATTATATCAGTGTTAGTATTTGTCATTTCTATTATCACTAACTAAAATTCTAAGAAGTGATATTTTCCAAAACAGGTGCGCAATAAATATTCATAAATACCATTTTTGTAGTTGGGTTCACACAAATCATACGCAGTATTATAGTTAAATAAAGTCATCCGATTCGCAATCTGCGCGAGCAATTATATGCAATATGTACATCAAATAAATAAAATTTATTCCAATCGGACAGTTGCATTCGGCATTCAGTGTGAGATTTAAATATTAATTTGTAGTATTTTATGTTCACTAAAAAAGCCTAAGTTCACTAAAAAGTAAATAATTTACTTCATAAAATATTATACAACCTTCTATATTAAATTCAATTTTTTTTAAACATGGTATACTCAAATTTAATTATTAGTATATTTCAGAAATTTCAGAAAAGATAATTTTCGCAATGTTTTAAATCACTTTTTTAGATATTTTATAGATAGAAAGAAGCTATACTTTTGTACAATATTTCGATAAATTGTTTGAAAAGAAAGCGAGCAATATGCAAATGCTTTCTTTAAATTTTTTTATATACACCGTTGGCGGTATATGGCGACCAGTTGAGTGGTCATCAAATGGTGCCAAGCTGCTGTACAATGTATTTACCTTTATTATAATATCTTCGGAATACTTTTTGGTGTTAACTCAATTTATGGATATAGTTCTTATTGTCGACAATATCGATGATTTTGCTACTAATACTCTAATGTTCCTAACTATTGTTGCCGTATGTTGTAAAGCGACTGTCATTGTGGTACGTCGAAATGCGATCATCAACTTAGTGCAAATATTATTGAAAGCACCATATAAACCTCGAGATGAGGATGAAGTAGCTATACAAACAAAATTTGATAAATTCATTAGGTGAGTTCATATCTTTCTTAAAACATCTCAATATTAAAATATTATTATAACTTAAAATATTTATGCAATAATTCAATTCAGCACATACTAAATCGTACAAATTTTATCAGCACTTGTTTCTATAACAAATTATGAGTCCTTTAGCTTTTACTATATTTTGTTGACCATATATTTTAGAGCATACTTATATTTTTACATAAAAATGTAGTAATTTTCTATTCTCTGTTTAATTAATAAACTTTTAGTTGAAGAAGTTTTCTATTCCAATATCATTTTAAATTATAGTAATAATTTGCAAAACACATATACGAAATAATTAAATATAATACAATAATTATAAATATTATGATTATAAATTTCATTAAATTAAAAGTATTAGGTGCACAACTTAATTCTCGGTTCCTAACTTCAATCGATGAGTACCTATTCAAATTTACATATCTTTCCCGCCATATAGTCATATTGGAGTGCCAAGCTTTAAGCTTTCAAACGCACTGTAATTATTGGCGGTTGTATTATCTGACTTAAAAAGAAAAATGTTAAAAACAATGTCGCTCGAGAAGGAGCATTTGAGGCATTGCCTTCTTTTCGCTTTTCAATTAAAAAAAAGTGCTGCTGAAGCACAGGAAATGATTTGTTCGGCTTTGGGAAAGGATGCTGTTTCTTACAGTACCTGTAAAAAGTGGTTCCAGCGGTTTAAGAATGGAAAGTTTCGACCTTAATAATGAAAAACGTCCGGGACAACCAAAGAAAGTCATGAGGAATTGGAACTTTTAGAAGAGAATTCTTGTCGCATACAGTCAGCGCTCGCATAGGAACTCGGAGTAACAAGGCAAGCCATTTCTAAGCGTTTACATAAGCTGGGGAGGATTCAAAAGGAGGGCCATTGGGTTTCCCACGAATTCACAGCTGAGAACAAGCGTAGACGCTATGATATTATTGTTGCTATCCCAATTCAAAAAGAAAGAATAATTTTCTGCGCAAGATTGTGACCTGTGATGAAAAATGGATCTTCTACGAAAATCATGGGTTTATCTGGGACAACTTTCGAATAGTACTGCAAAACCGAATATCCACACTAAGAAGGTGTTGTGTATATGGTGGGATCAGCAAGGCGTCATTCATTACGAATTGCTCCAACCTGGTGAAACGGTCACTGCTCAACGTTATCAGCAGCAACTGATTCGTTTTAGTGACACATTGGAAGAGAAAAGGCTTTACACCGACAAGGGAAGAAGGAAGATTATCTTGCTTCAGGATAACGCGTGGTTACACACAGCAAAAACAACTTTGAAAACGATCATCGACTTGAGCTGGGAAATTTTATCGCACCCGGCGTATCTTCAGACTTCGTCCCTTCAGATTATCACCTTTTTAGATCCTTGCAATCATCTGACTGATACTCATTTCACTTATGTCAAGGATGTCGAGAAAAATATGGTCGAATTTATAAATTCAAAACAATCCTCTTTTTTCCGAAGTGGAATTCGGCAGCTGCCCGAAAAATGGCGCAAATGTTTAAAAAACGAGGGAAATTATTTTGAAGATTAGGTAACTATTCGACTTTTTATAAATTAGTATCAATGAAAAAGGCCGAGAATTAAGTTGCGCACCTAATATAAATAAATGCTAATAGAAGTTTATATAAAATTTCATCTCGGTTCTACGTTTGCAGATCATGCTCGATAAAATATTCACTTTTAGCAACAAGTTCCGTTACAGGCACTACAATAGGATCAGTATTAAACGTTATGCAAGGTCATCTGCCTTATCGAATATGGCTGCCATGTAATTACAATGTAATTACGTTTTGGATTATATCCGTTCATCAGATCTTAACTATAATTTTTGCCACGATAATAAATGTTGGCACGGAAACCTTAGTCTTCGGACTGATTTTACAAACATGTGCTCAACTTGAAATTTTCAAAAGTCGTCTTCACAAGTTTATAATTAAAAAGACAGTTACATATCTCGGACATGCACGCTCTTTGTCGAATGAAGACAAAACATGGATATCGGAATGTATACGTCATCATCTCAGCATTTACAAGTAAGTCACGTAAGAATCCGTCTTTATGCATAATTCAGTTTACTCTTTATATACGTATATGTGCATTACATATGCGCGCGCGCGCGCGCGTGTATGTGTGTGTGTGTGTGTGTGTGTGTGTGTGTGTGTGAATATGTAAGACTAAATAGCTATTATTTATTAAAATAAATTGTTAATATTTATGGAAAATTGGTCAAAATCAAAAGATAATTCGAGTATTCCTATTTGAAATTATAAATGGATTGTTATAAAAAAAATTGTTACAAAATAATTGTTACAAAAAGTGAATACAAAATATTTTCAAGGTGATTATATAAAGTGACCTTGGATTTTCTTATGTACAAACTTTTTTTTTACAGTACCTTCTGTAACCTAAAATAAGACAAAATTTTTATATAAACATAGGTCCTAAGATATTACATTAAGAATTAATTATGATAAAAAAACATAAAATATGTAAGAAACATTTTTCCCTGAGTATTTCAAAAACTGTCAGCTCATATCAATACATATCTAAAATTTTCATATTAATTGTTAATTAAGAATATTATAAAATTATACATCAAAATTGCAATTGTTTCATTCATCTGAAATGATTAACACGAAACCATTACAGATACGCCAAAACGGTAAACATCATATTCAACCAAGTACTTTTCGTTCAGTTTTTTAGTAGTATTTTGGTATTATGTACGAGTGTGTATTATTTGTCAATGCATATCAAGGAACTGTCTGCAGCTGCATCCTTATTAGTATATACCATCTGCATGTTTGTACAAATCTTCGTTTACTGCTGGTCCGGAAACGAAGTCATGCTTAAAGTAACTATCATGTACGCTATAATTCATTTGAAATAGATAAATATCTAACCCCGATTTTTTAAATTAATGGAAAATGGCGGGTATTTTTGATAACAACCTATTTTTTTTACAAGAGTTTGCAAAATAATCTAACAAATTATTTGAACTATTTTATACTTGAATACAATAAAAATATATGTAATGTATACATGAGCGTGTATAAGACTATAATAATATTATAATTGTTCGATATTAATATGTAATAATAACTCTATTTATATTATGTTAATAGAGTATGAGTATAGCGGATGCTATATATCGTATGAATTGGCCATTACTATCGATCAACGAAAAAAAAGGATTGTTGATGATCATGATACGTAGCACAATTCCTGTAAAGTTCACTAGCAGCTTCTTGATAACTCTATCTCTTCAGTCTTACAGTAACGTTAGTATCGTTTGGTGTCAAAATAAATATTTGACATAATATGTCAAATATATGAAGATTTGCTATTTAATATTAAGAATATTTGTTGTGTATGTACGAAAATACAATCGGAATTTTTATATAATAAATGCATAATCTTCCATATATGTCAATGTTTTTTCTATTTTTCTTTCAGATCTTGAAAACGTCATATTCAGCATTTAACGTTTTACAAAAGTAAAGTATAATAAATAACCAAAAATGTGTTTGAATATGATGTAGTTTTTGATAAATTATAGCGACTTTAAATCTTATAACTTTTACTTACGTATTTACTTCCGATCTTGTTCCTTACAATTATTCGAATATTAGTACACGCAGATAGACACACACATGCACGCACGCACGCACTAAATATATACATGTAATACATGATACATCCAATAATGCGTTTTAATGTGCAAGCAAAAATTGTAAAATACGAGATAATATAACGATAAGAGCAATGTATAAAATATTCAGATATTTTCTAACAATAAATTAATGAGTGCCGACCACAAGTGTACATGATAATTATACATATATCAACTGTATGGGCAATATATTACATATAGCATAAATTTTGAATCGGATGAATATAAAAATTTTAAGTTGTTTTTGTACGTTACATTCTTTGCGAGCGCTCTAAAAATAATTGACACTTTTCTAATTTATTTATCATACTTATGTAAGCGAGTATAAACAGAATTAAGATAAAAAATATTTAGATATGTTATGCGTTACTTCTTTTGTTACATTATCTTATATTTTTACATAATATAATAAGACAAATTTTTCATAAACAGGAAATATAATCTAGCGATTAAATGCCGATTATATGAAAAAACATACAACATACAAACATTTTATTTGATGAAAAATATGATAATGTATTAAAAAGTAGTAAAAGATTCTGATCATTGCAAGTAAAATAATATTTAAAATAAAGCATTCACGCGCGCGCACGCACGCACACACACACACACACACATACACACACACACACATACACACACACAAAAAGCAGAAAATAATGTGCGTCATAATAAACGACTTCATGTTTACTAATAAACAACAATGATTTAGCGAAAAACGATCATCAAATCGATTTCGAATCGACATCGATAAGATGATTTCGAAATTAATTCGATGTCAATTTGACATCTAATTAACAGTCGTTTCTCGCTGAATAATGAATGGCTAATGAATGCTATTAATTATAGGTATATTAGTTTATCGCGAAACGTTCGATTATATATTCAGTAATTAGAATTTAATTATCTTTCTACACGATAAAGAAGTTAAGAAGTAAATTATAATGACTTTTATAATATCCAACAATCTAAGTATTATTTGTTATATTCTTGTATCTTATGATATTATGCACAAGTATATTTACATATTATATGTCGATACATATTTTCGAGTTCAGAATTACGATTTTGCTGATATACATTTGTATGTCATACAATGTTCGTATAAAATTATATTCATTGATGAACTGTAAACGAAATCATCATCAATTCTCAAGGTAAATAACAATTCCGTAATCTCTTTTCATAGATATATCTTACAACTGATAAAACGAATACAATATTATAATTATAATTATTTATGATTGAGTCAATATAACAAACAAAGTGTCAATTTATATCCATAATCGACGAGATTATCTATTGTTCTCAAATCTATTATTCGTCCTATGACCTATTATTCATCCTATGCTGTTAAATTATATTCGTTTTTAGAATTTAAATGACAATAATAATACATTAAAGATATTTGTACTTCATGTAAATAAAATTTAAATGTATATTATAATATAAATTAATTTTCTTATATTAGTACATGGATTTCATTTATGTATCTATTCTCGATAATTATATATACATACAAGCTATACTACAAATTGAAACAATTTCTTTAAATAGAGAAAACAAATGTATCTATTAAATCAAAAATGTAACTCCACTTTAATTCCAGCTCTAAAATATATAGTGTAAAAAATAGGTATAATATCATTTGCCATACTCACAATATTTAATTCCTAATTAAATTCCTTCATTAGAAAATTAATACACAATTCGAAATATATGTGTATGTATATGTGATTAATTAAATACATATGTATTTTCGCGAACACTTACAATACTTTGCAGATATACAGAGAAGTATCTTGAGAAATATATTTTAATTACACACTTTTATCACCATACTGAGCCCTGCATTTTTATGTAATAAAATAAGAGGCTTTGCGGAAAATATGA